>BQKZ01003565.1:0-10883 GCA_036244855.1 Temnopleurus reevesii
CAGTCTCCACACTTTGAATTCACTCACAAATCATCAATAATTTACATTTTGAACAATCTCAGCTTCAACATTGACTTTAAAAAGGTTAGCTTGCTTTGTTGTATAATTTGATGTTCAAATGGGGATAAAAGTCCTCCTTACAAGATCATTGCTTATTATAAATTTACTAATGTAAGTCAGACTGATTTTACACTAACAAACAAACCATGAGGAAACATTGTTAATTCCTCAAACATTCAATGTCAAATAAGTACATGAAATCATTATTATTTTTTCTAGTTTTATCAGTTTATAAAGAGAGAATGACGAGATATACTGCGATATATGCATGTGTAGATTATTTTGTTATTGGTGTATACTTGATTGTTATTTGATGCAATTTGATCTTCAGAATTCTGAGGGTTTTTTTCTGAATATTATAAACAAGTAGTAAATGAAAATGTACAAGTATTGAGGTCCATACTTCATTTTCATGTGAAAGTAAGTTGATATCTACCTTAGATAGTTACAATAAAGCACAGTCTTATCTCAGCAGAGTTCAACCTAAGTTTTCATTTTAACTGTCACACAATCCTTTGGCCATCACAATGGAATAAATGATGGTGGTGGTGATAATGATAATATTCATGATGATTCACATTGAGGACCCAGGAATTATTACAAAATGAATATAGAAATGTATAGTATACCGTACATACAATAATCCTAATGTTTTGATAGTGAACTGAACAGATCAAGGAAGATCACATGGGTCTCAGTATATATTGAACAGTTGAAACCAGAAGAGAAAACTACCATTTACTCTTTTTTCTGTAGGAATCCCTACATGAAAACAGTAAGCAGTAAGCTTATTCTTCTGGCCTTAACTGGTATTTGTTGATTTTTATGTAATGGTGACCAGTTAAAGCAACAAAACTTGAGAGTTTTGAAATGAAGGTTGAATTCTCCAGCTTGTATCTATAGTGAGAGTCAGAATATTTGGTTGTATGTTACCAAGTTGTTACAATGCTGAGAGCAATGGATAACAGTGAGTTATCTGTGTAGTGATAGCAGGTTACCAAAGAATTCTGACTTGGCCTGTATCAAGCTTGGGGACTGAGGCTTGCATTTAACAATCTTTATTAGATAGGATTATGGTAGAAACTTTAATATTACTGCAATTCATCATTTGATAGACTTATTTTTCCTGCCAATTAAGTATTTAGATAATTAAAAGTGTTCTAAACAAATAGGGAATGACATCTAACCAGCATTCTCTTTTTTTAATCTTTCTCTTTCTGCTACAGGTCCGTACAATAATGCTGCTGCGGCAGGGACTGGCAGTAGCGGTACCTACGTTACTGGGACCGTTCCTCTGTCTCGCACTGGTCCAGGATCCAGGCCCCCAGGAGCGGCAAGCACCACAACCCCTGGTGCTGCTGCCACAACCACCACCACCACAACCTCCACCACAAGCAACGCCGTAGACCAACCCCCTGGTTCGGACCAGAACCAGACAGAGCAAAAAGGAGAACAGCCCCTCAGTAATGCGTGGGTTCAAGCCTTAGCTGCTGCCAATACTGCGAACAGCATGAATCGCAAACGGAATCAATATGGCAAGAAGAAGCAGCACATTGGGGTGCCGACTAGGCCCCCGAGGTCACTCTTCTGTCTTACCTTAGACAATCCGATGCGACGGATGTGTATCAGCATTGTGGAGTGGAAATATCCTTTTCAACTAATTACAAAATATTTCAAATGTCAGTTTTGTTTTTAATCCTCAAATTTAAACCAGATAGGTGAGGGTGTTACTTTTACCCCCTCTCACACTCTATCTGGACAGTGTTTCACCCAGTAAAAAAAGACCATAGCTCTTTTTTAATTGGCAGTTTCCACATCTAAATGTGGTAGTGTTGAGATAAGAATTAATTCCATGATAAATCTAAAAAAATCATGTGGAACGATAGCAAACCCTGTGGGATGCACCTTCATGTACTTTCTCCACAATGAGCTATTACTTTATGCAATCTCCCCCTGACTTATCTCATGACCCTTTTTAACAGGACTTTGTATAGATTTTACCATGGTAGCCTGGCAATAACGAAAAAGAAAAAGAGATGAAATAGTCTTCATTTCACCCATCCATGTTATGGATGATGTTAATTATGGTGTGTGCAGATAAAGTGATAGCATTCTATGATGAAATTCGTGGAACTCCTACTTATAGATACATGAAAACATAAGTATATTTTCAAGTTCAGAGTTTATATTTGCTATTTTGAATGAATTTGAGATATCACTTATGCTTAATTGATTGCTACGGCATCTATTAAAAAAAGAAATTGCCAATGCAGCATTTATCCAAAGACTGCAGTTGATGTTTTTAGCTGTTGAAAAAAGAGATCATAACGATGCTCCCCTTTCCAGAACGAGTGCTATTTCAACTCTTCCTAGAGATTGTATCTGTGCAACAGCACTCACTTCCTTATATGGACATTAAGAGCCAGTGTATCTCAGTCATATTTCATAATGAGGTATGAAAAAATGACATCTTTAATAAATTTGCGGATTAATTTTCTTTCATGTCCCTCTAATTATCTATTGCATATGAAACTAGCTGGATCAATGTAACATACGAGCTCTATATGATACAGTATAGGCCTGCATGTATCAATATAGCTATCAGACCCTTGCCTGCTCCCCTCAAACCGCACCATGCGGCAGACAGCGGCTATGCTTGGTATTTGAAGGCATTCCTCGGTGTTAAGTTACTCTGTAGACCGTGCCTGCTGTTTCTGCCCTTGTTGAAGGAAGAACTTAGCCAGCTTTTATTGGCTTTTAATCTCTGTAATGCTGGAATTATAGTAACTTGATATGGTGTGTTTGGCATTTCACATCTTGGCTATGGCCTTCCATGTTTTGAATGCACCGAACAGAATGCTAATTTGTGGTTTGCTTTACTCATAAAAAATCCCAATCTACCTTTAACTTGATAATTTCTATAGAAATAATTTATTTCAATCTTTTGAATGGCTAGTATAAATGCTTTACAATTATCTTATAAAATGTGATTTAACAGGGTTAATTTCTAGTTAGGGGAGGGGAGGATTAAAAGTGACAAAAATGTGGCAAATATTCAGTGAGATACATCATAAACTCTTTTTAGAAGATGGTTTACATAGCATCTAAATGACAAAAAACAGCTCCCTTTATAGTGCCAGAATAGAAAATAAGCATCTTATAAAGGGTTTCCATCACATGGTTTTGTTCAGATGAACCTCTTTGGCTGAAGAATGAAATTTAATTTTGCTTTATCTCCGCACTAGCCCTATTTTGACAGGTATTAATTGAAAATTCAATAAGATAACTACACCATACGTTTTGTGTCAGTTAATTTTTCAATTTTGAACAGTTAGTTCTCTGTCACCATATCACTAGTCACAATAGTATATTACATAGGGATATGCCTACCGTAGTTGCCATTTGAATGAGATTGACCAATAATTTCCCCCTCAACAGATTTGATTGGGATTATGAAAAGCTAATGAAACAGTACAGCTTCATTTGGCTTTGAAACAGTGCAATTTCATTGTGCGATTGCATACTTTGTGCAACTGGTAATTACTCAGACTGCGTGGCTCAACTAAATTGGTCAGAAAGTCGTCATCAGTAATTACAGGCTTGACTCGCATTGCATGCATGCAGGCTAGATATATAGAACGCATGATGCAGTATTGATTGGGCATGTTGTGCATGCTCTACAAAGCCCTAGCTGTGAACACCATTGCTCTGAAATGAGCTATCATCGATTGGCATTGCATATGTGCAAATTAAAGGGATCAACCTATCAAACTTGCATACATTACTGGGCAATGATATTTGCAGCTGATTCATGAATCGGGAGGTCACATTCCCTAATGTAATGTAATGTCGTTACGATCAATAGTGGAAAATTTGAAAAAAGCTCTTTCCAAGCAAAATGCATTGTATGAAAAATGAAGAGGAGCATCGGTTTTATTTATACAAAAAAATTAGTAGACATTTACAGTTTGATATATTCTCAGCGGATAATTTCCATAAATTTAATTTTCTGACAAGAGAGGAAGGTATTTTTGGAAGATCAGTCACAAATAGTACAAGAATGTTGATTAAACAAAATCCACACAATTGCCAATAGACCACAGAGGCTAGGCTAAAGTAAAAATAAATATTAGTCAGAGAGTTCTTTTGGACTGTCAATGTTGCTGTAGTACTAATATATTTTTTTCAATTCATGAATATCAGTCATAATAATTTATGACTTTTATTTGACAAAACATAATTCATTATTTTGTCTAATATTTGTTATGTGTTAATGTAGCATTTCTATAGTTTCCTTTTCAATCCATAATGGTGATTTTGGTTCACATATCAGTCATGCAAATGTGAAATGTATAAAATACCCTCTCCCATCTGCTGGACTTACAACTCAACAGAGGTAATTACAATTAGACTCATTCCAAATACATACGGAGCATGGCATAATTCTTATAGCAGAGATCCACTGTTGAAGAAATGTGCACCTGTCAAATTTAATACATGATGCACACTTGATTAGTTTTTCTATTGAGGAGAGAATCAAACAAGAAATAAACACCGCATTTGCATCAGTTGAAGAAAGTCAGCTGGACTGTTTTGAAGGAGGGGGAAAGATAGAAGACTTTGTGATAAAGTCGCTAAATAATGATAAGATAATTTCTGATAAACATTGCTCTGTGTTTAGCATGTATAAACATGTTGAATGATAGGAGCTTATGTTAATGATTTTTTTAATTTTTATTCATTGTTAAAAATGTGATACCTAACCAGTTTGGAAGTCCAGTTTCATGGCCGATTGTCCTGCTCAAATTAGCTGTTAGAATAGTCACTGTTAAACTGGTTTAACGGGATCTTAGACTTGATACTGTGAGAATACTTATAATTTGGCTTGACATTACAGCCATAGTGAGATATTTATTTTGTAAATACAATATAACAATTGTCTTTCATTTAGTATGCTATTGATTTTGTGCAACATTTCCTTTGAAAGTAGAGTCTAAAATAATTATGATTAATCCCAAAATGAAATCAGCACTTTTGCACTTCTTGCCATATGTGTGAAAGTTTTAGCAGTAATGTCTATACATGGCATGCACCTATTTTTTTTCTTTCATTTGTTGCTCATGCAGCGGTATGCTTCATGATAAATTTGAACTAAAAATCTCAATTATGCTGTTTTATTCATCATAGAGTGATAGAGAAAAGTACTGACTAAGAGCAATACATATCTGGGAATATCTTTTTCATTATATTCCCATTGTGTAAGTCTGATGTTACTATCAGTAACAACAAACTTGGAGAATAGAAGAGGTCCGGTCTCATAGATGAACGGTACCCTCCCTCTCTGATATAGTAGCCCTCAAAATTAGACCATTTTCCATTGGCAAGCCAGCAAACTCTGTGCTTTTTTCATACACATATTTTAGAGCATTTCTTTCCCTTCTAAACCATTTTGATGTATGAGTTGCAGCATTACATCCTTTGTAATCATATTAGAGGATTGGTACAAACTACAATTCTGTATGCATCTGTTTGAAATCATCTTTTATGAATTCCGGTTGAACTGTGGAATACTCACTATCCCATCTCTGCAAAGAATGCTAATTAGGTCTCAAATAGGATTATCTATACAATGTAGGCTTGATTACTCATTATTTGGATGACATATATTCAGCTGGTTTTGACAACGAGCACAATGTTATGCAACAAAGAGCTTCAAGCTAGCCTAGAGCAGAGATTTTAGGTGATGATTTGAAAGGCATTATCAATGATGATGTATATAGTAACTCCTGGGACTAAACTTGTGTCAGCATCACCTCCGTGCTCATCTATTAATGCTCTTGGTGTAAATAATTTCCTGTCAGATTGGTGTAGAGCTTCTCGTATCCGGTGATGTGGAAACATCCTTGTACTTCAGTCCAGAGATGCCTAGTATCAAGAATATGCAATGAAAAACCCTGAATATTGGTTAAAAAGATGGTGCTAAGGAAAATATTTGGAAGGTGATGGGGCTGCAAGACATTTTTAGGTGTGAAAATAATTCTGTCCATTTTTTTCCAATTCATCAAATAATTTATCTCTGCTTAATTGTAAATTGTTTATTTATATCTACATACATGTTGATATTATGTATAATCCATTGATATTTTAGATGGTCAAATGAAGTGAATTAGCTTTAAATCACATTTCCTGTTCAATAGGAATTACAATTTTGTACTTGGAAATCTTTATTCTGAGGTCCGTGGATAAAACTTTCTTATAAAGGGGACCACCAGAATTTAAAAATTATTAGAAATAATGGTTCATTTAGACGAAGAAAAGAAAACATGCTAATTACCTAATAGGTCATAGTTTTATCACTTAAATTTATCTAAATATTATTGTTATTGGACAAAATTAAACCACATTTCTAAACCTAACCTTTGTGAGTGTGAAGACAGAGGCAATTAAGTGTCAGATACACCATGTTAAAAAGCGATTAATGAGGAAAGCCCGCATAGAATAGATGTGATAATCTGTGGCAAGAGTGAGTGCAAAGCTTATTGAGTGTGTGGTGATTAATAAACTGTGTGTGTAACACACTAAGAATACGTTGTACTCAGTCTAGTTCATTAAAACAGGCTTCGTTCATATCCCCTGCTTCTCCCTAACAAGAACATTGTACTCCGAACGAACGTATTAAAAAAAGAAGATACAGTTGCTTAGCAACCATTTCCTGTGGTGTGCTGGGGCACTAGTCAGATTTATTGTGTGTGCAAGTCTGCTATATGCCACCCTGTGCATTCATCAAACTGTATAATCACCTTCTCGACTTCATCTCAGGATATATGGTGCTCGGCACACTACAGGTTGTCTATATTCACAGCAAAACGTGCCTTTCTCCTCTAAATTAAGCAAGGTGTAGGTTTTTACTGGAGAGAGTGACATTACCCACAAACCGTATATTTGCTCAGGGGAAAATGCTCATGAAGCGAAATTGTATTTGAAGATAACAAAAGCTAGGTCAATTATAATAACTCTCTAATGTAAGAAAAAGGAACAGTGGATATTTTTCCCTTCCATGTTGTGAATTTTGATGTGTGATACTTATTCATACAGTTTGTATCAAACTGAATGAAAATTAGACATAAAAGTATGTCACAAACCAAAACAAAAACTTTGCTATTGAGCGCAGTGCTCGTATCTCCACAATAAAGCCCAAATATTCAGGGCTTTGGCATTTACTCAAGTGTAAAATGAGATGATAATTGGGTTTTTATTGAACACACGATTCTTACTTTATTGAAATTTCCATTATGTTCAAATTTAGTGGTTTCATTTATTATGGTTGTGATTTTATTGAATGGGGTGTAATTAAGTGTGCACTGAAGTGCTAATATTTTCATTTTTAGTAGGACATATTATTGGGTAACAGGCTTTATTTAGATTTTCATTTGGTCTTAATCACTGGGTGTAATAGCAGGTTTAATATACAGAATAATAAATCTATTGTATGATGAGCATGATATTTATTACGCTACCTTTGAAATAAAAGATTACACAGTGATATAAAAATCACAGGGATTCAACCAACACGGATTTGGATTTTGGTAAAAAGAACATTCTCAAAGTTTTGTCTGGTATGTCTGAGAATGTGTGAATTCTCAATTTAATCATTAATTTTGTAAAGAATTAATGTTAACATCTGGGATTATATGAACATCTGTTTTGCTTCCTAATATATTTCACACATTACAACACAAATTTAAGAGGTTTATTCATCATCTTCTTTTTAATCTCATTCTACAGCAAAAGGAATTAGGGGAGTTTCAATTTAGTTGAGGGGTGAAATAATATGGCATGTTCATTTGGTAATTCATATGGCATGAAGAATTTGATTTGAGGGTAATGCTGAAATTATGTTGAATGGAGAGGAGGAGGGGGTAGTTTTTAGATGAGCCTCATGTCCTTATCCTTTTATTGCACCAGCAAATATTTGATTTAACAACATGTATAAAGAATTATTTGACCCATCTGATTTCAGACCTATAGATAACCATCAGAGACATAGAGATACAGATACAGATAGCTATGTTTTTGTGTGAAAAAAGCAGCAAAACTTAGAAGAGTTCACAATCGATAAGTGATTTTAAAAAATACACAATCTTAAGAAGAAGAAACAAATTGCCCAAATGACATGAATTTGGAGTTGTACTTGCTGAACATGTCACTTCTTTCAAAGTTTCTACAGAACGTGTTGCTGCTTAACTATAAAAAGATAAGTGACCATACATGTGTTGGTAGTGGCCTTCTGAAAAGTTCACTGAGTGCAGCGATAATTTGGTTCCATCAGATGCACCGCTTACAAAGTTTATTTCATGCCATTTTACACACAATTTAAATGGGTGGCAGCGGTGGGATTTGGAATGCCGCTCGATGATGAACACATTTGTTTCAATGGGGGCTGCATCAGCGCTATATATAACACATCACGTTAGTGGTAAATGAATGCGGTATGAGACACAAGGTTGAGCTTCCAACTGGCAATGTTTCTAGCATGTGTCCTGTCAATATCCGTGTGAGGTATAAGGTTAGACGGGTTGCTGGCAGTGATTTAGATCAAGGATACCAGTACCAGGCCAGGCTATGTTAGATCTTAGCTTGTTCATATGTGCTGCTATTGAAATGGACTCTATAGAAACAAGAAGAATTGTTTAATTTGTGACAAAGGAGTCACATATAGATAGAAAGAGTGCAGCATGACTATAGTTTAAAAGTAGACAAAAGAACAAAAATTGATCAACTAACCCCATTTTTAATATAGTATTAGTTATGTAAGAATAGACCTACCACCTAGGTCTATGATGTAAGCAAAGATTTCTCAATGATTATGTCATACCATACAACTCTCATTAGAATGTTTATTAAGTTAGCCTCATATTCTGTAATCACCAATAAAAAGATTGTGACAGTGTATGTAAAAAATAATAATAATGATAATGACCCCTTGAAAGGATTCTCTTTCCAAATCAATGATTCAATTTTTCTTAAGTTGCAAGCTATTACTCCGTAAATATTCTGAGCGAAAAGGTTCACTTAAGAATTTCTTAAGAGCGTGAAATGCAAATGTAATTCAAGAAGTTTTCTCTCATAAAGTTTGAGTTACCACATAGGTCACTATAAAAAGAGTTAGAATTGTATTTCAATCAAATGTTTCTCTTTTAATAAAAATTACTCTACCTCTAGTGAACCTTTCCTCTCATAGTTTTTAGAGAGTGTATATGTATAAACGTGGTTTGTTCCCATGGACTTATTTTTTTGCGTAAGAAAGTTCCACATCTAGTCCAGATTGCACCATCTGATGCTTGACTGATTCATATACAATGCATATGAAATGCTATATTTTGTTGGAACAGTATGGATAGAAATAAAGTTTACAGTTTCCCAACATGTCCCACATGCACTTTCTTGGGACTTGGTGGGACACTGGTAACTTTATTTCTGTCCATACTGTACATACATCTGTGGCCCAAGTAATGTTAGTGTGAACACAGGGGTTAAGGCATTGCTTACCAGGCCATGCATGATGTATGTGGTATGGTAATATCATCTAGGTTAGACAGGCCTTTACGATCAGGTCTGTTGCTCAAATTAAAACGGGAGGAGGGCTTAGGGTACTGTGCCGGTCAAATAGCTCCTGTCACCCCTAGTACTTTCAAACTTCTCAGATGACTTGATCAACGGCAAGCTAACTTAATACTAGTTACTGCATTTTGATCTTCATGCATTAGAATTAGAAATGTATCTACTACTATAGATAGTCAACTATATTTACTTCAGAATATCCTTAACGCGATATAAACTATTTCCAAAAAGTTAAGTGGGCCACAGACAATAGAACCATACGCCGTGTATTCAACTGTGCGGACAACAATCGCAAGCTCGCTCAGATTTGAATAGCATTACAAAGGACCATTGAATTTGCATTTGACTTAATTTTTCAAAAATAGTTTATATCATGTTCCTTAAACTCTTCGTTGTATGCAGAGACCTCTTTCTTTATTGAACATTGACATATACCTTTAATATCATTTTTATTATAGACAAGACATAATTTATTGACAGATGTATCAATGTCAACATGAAACTTGTGATTCAAAGTTATTTTCAATTGAGTTTGAGTTTTTAAAATCTTTTTAAGATCAATCAGGTGATAAATCATACCCTAATATTGTGGAATTTCTATTTCAAATTCAATACAAGAATAATAAATGGCTTCCTATTCTGGTCTTGAATGTTTGTAATTTGTGGCTTCTGTGGACGGGTATGGATATTTTTGCCTCTTGTGGGACTTTCTATGACCAACATATGATGTCCCTAGCCCTTAAGTGAACGGAATATGATTATTGCTAGGGAGAAAGATGATGTATTTGTTGTGTTTGACTTCAAATATTGCTCCGCTGACGTCGCCACGGATAAACAGACATCCACAAAGAAGCCAACATGTAGATTCCAAACACAGCGAGTAATGTTGACATTATAATGGATGCAGTGGCTTCCGTCTACTGTGACGCACACTATCTCTAGTCAGTCAGGTTTTGTTGTGCTTTCTCAAGCATACTGTGTGTGCTTAATTGCAAGGAGGGAGGAGGAGAGTTTCAAGTATGTAGGCATATGGCAGCGGAGGACTGATAACTGTTGACCAGCACTCCCTCCGTCTTGCGCACAATGAAAGACCACTAATAGTGTCACACTTTTGGCATAGCACGTAAACACATAAATCATTTATGCCAATAGAGCCTTGGTCTGGAAAATGATTTGTTGTGGTTTCTGAGGTTGTGATATAC
>BQKZ01003565.1:18023-65467 GCA_036244855.1 Temnopleurus reevesii
TGCTTTAATCTTAGGGGCACAAAAATTGATCTCATTGGAGGGACACAAAACCGGTAACAATTAAGTAGGGACCCATATTTCACCTTCAAGAGATCGCAAAATTAATATTCAACGGGAGGCAAATTTGTTCTAGTCTAAGGGGTGCCAAAATTCATCACCGAGGAGGGGTACCGTAGATCGAAACCTGTTCTAATCATAGGACGAAAATTGTTTCTAAGCAAGGGGTGCAAAACAGGCGCCTAATTCATCTTCAGAAGGGAAGGGCCGCAAACTTTGTCCTAGCCTTAGGGGCGAAAAATTGATATGGGAGGAATTTTTCTTCTAGTTTTTAGAGGCGAAAAATTTATGATAAAACTTCAGTGTAAAAATTTAGTGGGGCGCGAAGTTCATCTTCGGGGGCGCACAACTCATCTTCGAATGGGCCCAAATTTATTCTCCAAAGGGGAAAATGTTGTTCTAGTCTAAGATGTGAAGGGCCGTGTGAAGGGCCGTTTTGCGTTTTTCGTCTTTTAGCAATAGTGTTTTCTTCCCCGTCACGCTTGGCCATAACATGGTGACCCTGAGGGGATTATATGGTATGGTATGGTACTTTATTCCTAATCGGTAAAAAGACATATAACATATACATAATACGAAATTAGAATATATTTGACAAATTTACATGTGAACAAAAATAACTTGCAATTAATAAGATAGGTAATCTGGGCAGTTATTACCTGCTACTTACGTGTAACTATAGACACATCACAAGCCAAAATGTGAAATAGGCCTGAATCTAAGCATGCCAAAGAATATCTTTGAATTTAAGAACCAATTAAAAAATAAACAATCCGATTTTGAAGGCATTATAAAACATGAAACGTGGCAAACTTATATCCCTTCATGAAAAAAATAAAAATTCCCCAAGGAAACTTTTCCCTTCTACCGAACAAGTTCAGATAAAAAAAAAAGTAAATTCTTCTGCAAATTTGTATTTCCACGCTCAACGCCACCTTTCCTCTTCCTTTTAAAAATACTGCTCCAGCAGATCGAGAGAAAAGCTTTAACTACCAGCTGTCGGGAAATCGCGTTTCAAGGAATCTAGATTTCATAAATTTTCCCTCGGTAACGCCTCCGGACCCCAAAGGGGTTTCGTTCGATGCGAAGCCAGTTTAGGATTCGCCCCCCTCCCCCTCGCCTTAAAAAAGTGCCGGAAAGCAGGAGAGGTTTGCTCCGAGCTGCCAAAATCTCATTAAAAGAAATCTAGATTTCAAAAAATTTCCTGGTGTAACATCCGCGGACCCCTTTTGGCTTTCGCACGTTCTGTTCTCCCCGGTTTGGGCTTCACCCACAAGGTCCACGCCCCCACTTCCTTAAAAAACTGCCGGACAGCAGGATCGAGAGCACATATTTAATACAAGCTATGTCGGGAAATCGCGTTTAAAGGTATTTAGATTTCATCTTTTCCCCAGTGTAACACCCTCGTACCCATTTGCACCTTTATTTGCACTTCGGATCTTGCCAATTTGGGTTTCACCTTCAAGGTCCACGCCCTCCTCTCCCCCCTTTAAAAACTGGACAGCAGGATCGAGAGCACATAAAAAATTATCTAATATCAGCTGCCGGAAAATTGCGTTTTAAGGAATCTAGATTTCCCCGGGGGTAACGCCTCTGGACCCCGTCGGAGTTTCGTTCGATGCGAAGATCCCTCAAGATCCCCCTCCCCGCCTTGAAAAAAAAACATATTGCACTATCAGGAGAGCAGGAGTGTTTTACCCCCAGATGCCGGGAAACTGCGTTTAAAGGCATCTAGATTTTTTAAAAATTCCCCGGAGTATCCCCGGATCCCTTCGCGCCTTCACACATTTGATTCTCGCCAGTTCAGGCTTCACCCTTGGGGTCAAAGCCCCAACTCCCTTTAAAAAAATTGTTCTGGACAGCAGGAACCTTTGGTTCTCGCCAGCTGCAGAGCACAGTTTCAAAGGAAAATCGCGTTTAAAGGCATCTAGATTTAAAAAAAAANGGAAGGGTCACTGGTTCAATTCCCACCCATAATACATTTGAAATTGCTGTTTGGTAATGTTTAAGCCAGGTCATTGTACTATTTTGAATATAGTGCTCAAGCTGATTTTCATTACAGAATTGATTTGATAAATTGCTTATAATGAAAGTAAAAATAAGAATATTTCTTGTTATTCTACCATACAAGCATAACCCAAATTGATTTTGGTCATATACTAATACTGTGTGTTTTGAAATGTCATGATGATATTATCCTCTGTAGTGCTCCAGTAATATTTCCTTGTTTTTGCACAGAATTTATGTTTTACCCCTTATTAATTATCATTTAAATTGTCCTATCCTATTGTATGACTACAAATTCCTCTTTAGATCAATAACCTAGGCTATTGCTTTTGAAATTAACAATTTTTTAATTTTTGCTTTCTAAAGTAGATCTGAACACATTATATACACAAGATCCGTTAACATTTATTTCACTTCGAGAATAGAATATATACTGTGATACTATGATGTGTGGCAATACTTATTGTGAAACAAATTTTATGTGATGAATATTTCACTTAAAAATTACATTGTTGTGACATGTCATGGCATCTCTTTGGCAAGAGCAAAAAACAACATTTATCCAATTATTGCTTGAAGGTTTTACTCGGGATGAATGAGTAGATATCTTCACTGTGCAATGTTTTATCTTTCTTAAAAATGTGAGGGGTTCTGCAGAATACTTTGTATTTATCCATCCTCCTTTGCACATTCTGCTTGTCTGAACACAAATGCTAAATAGTTATAAATGGTATAAGTAAAAAGAATTTTGCCTTAGCACAAACCCTTGTGACTAGTCTTTAACAATACCTGTTGTGTAATTTAAAAATCAGCTAGTCTATATCAGAAACCACTCTTGAGATTTACATATGCAGGCAATTGTCTTTGGAAACTTTGGGATTATTGCTTTCTACTCTAGATCTTAACACATTATCTACACAAGATACATTTATATTAACTTCATTCCTAGAACTGAACATGTACTATATGCAGGTATGATAACAGACATTGTGTGGTAATTCGTATTCTGAAACTAATTTTTCATGTGTGAATGTGATAAGTATTTCACTTCAACATAGCATTGTCATGCCATATCATGACGTTTCTGTTGTTAGAGCAAAAAACACATTTGCCCAAATATTTCTTGAAGGTTTCACTCGGGGATGAATAATGAGTACATATCTTCACTGTACAATGTGTTATTTTTTGTTGAAAATATGAGTGGTCCTGAAAAAGACCTAACATTTATCAAGTTACATTTTAAAATTCTTCTTTTAAAATTTTGTAAATAGTTATGTATTGAATAGGTAATCTAGCTTTGTATTGGCACAAGACAAACTAACCCTTTTAAACGATCCCTTTTTATGTTAACAAATTCAACTAGTAATCTAAAAACCACTCTTGAGATCTACATATGCATTCAATAGTTTTTTTTTCATAACTATTGCTTTCTACAGTAGATCTGAACACATCATCTACACAATTAAATAAGTTCATTTATAAAACAGAACATGCACATTTACAAGTATGCATCGTAAACCCATCTTTTAGATTTACCAATATGATGAATATTTCACTTCATTATCATGTTGTCATGACAATTCTGCCACGAGAGCAAGGCCAACATTTACACAGCCCTGGTCACATTTATGAATCCATCTAAAACAAAAACATGCTTTACAGTCACACATGGTAGATGCAGATGTGAATCGGGCATGATTTATTCAATCGATGCTGTTGGATTACAACTTTATTGCATTTGCAGCGGGGAGGGACAGACACTGCGCAGACATGACCCTGAAAGCCAGAAGGTACTTATACCAATGAATAAGGCTAGATATTGGCCTTATTGAGACGAATGTGTTGGAGATGGGGGACATGAATTCACTTAGGACTACATGCTCTTCTTTATTTAGTTGCTCTGATCAAGCAATATTGCGCGGTTCTATTCACAGATGTCTGGGGCGCTGTAGTTCAAAGACTATCCTTTCTTTGAAATTTACTGCGTCGAGTACACCCAAGCCTTTGTAGTTTTTGTTTGTCTGATATTTAATAATACTTTAATAAGGAACGCAATATATAACATTAAAGACATTTTCACACATGAAGATGTTATTTGAAAAATTATCAAATCAAGCTGTCTGACCTATGTTATTAAATTCAGGTTGATGGAAAAGACAACAAAGAATGCAAAAAAAATGGAAATCATACAGTCACTATCAAGATTTATATGAATTGAATAAAGTGTACCTCTGTCACATTATTTCTGCACAGTTTGCCTATGTAAGTCATATTGTTATTTGAGCTCTTTTTAGCACTAACATTGATTTTTAAGCCTTATCTTTTCACAGCTTAATTTATGTACACCATCAACCACTAAGGTAACATATAGGATCTGGCAGTTGAGAAATAAATTAAGGGAGCTGGTATTTATCTCACTGTTCTAAAGAATTTGGTGGATTTATTTTCTAATGTTCAATTCAATGATACCGTTGAAGGATGAATTAGGGTGTGTTGTTGGAAACTTTTAATCAAGTTTTAATCAAGTGTTTCTTGCCTGTCTTGGTGACAGTGCAGACCTTTTGCGATGAAACTATGCTTATCAATTTTCAACTGATTAGTAGTCGATTTCAAATTAAATTGTAACTTTCTTACACACCCCTTACTGTAATCATTTTGAAAATGATTACATTTTGAAAATGATTATAATGATGATGATGATAATGATAATTTTACAATAATATAGGAAAATCATTTAGTCTTTAAACTCAAAATAGTGGTTTAAAAATCCTGTGAACTTAATTATTTTGCATGTCCATGACACGCTCATATGCAAGATGCAAGATGCCTTTGATCAACATGGCATGGACTGTTGCTGTCATTGTTAATGGTTTTGACCTCAGCATAAAAAGTAGTTTAAGAGTCGGAAAAAGGTAATGTTTTCTCTGTAGTAAGAAGCAGTGTAAAATTTACTGCCAGATGTGGGCATACCAATTTTATCCTGATCAGATGGATAGAGGATTGGTTGAAATGTGACGTATCACCCTATCATATTTGTTTAGGATTTAGTTTGGAGCTTGATATATTGGCCCAAAGTGAGAGGGAAAGATAGGGAGTTTTCCTAACACCAAGCATACACATCATCCCACCATCCATGATATAACATGAGGATAAGTGCATGAAGTTTTAAATGTCAGTTGAGATTATTGATTACGCTATAATGCATCCACTTTTGCATTTTCCTTGATTTAAAAGGCTTGGTAACGAATTTCCAAATTCCAACGGAAGTTACCGGCAATGCATCCTCCATCTATTTATCCGATGGATTCATTGGAAATTTGGGTGATCAGACATTGCTTTTACCGGCACATCATCACCTTGTTAATATCTGAGGCGTGGTAGAAGTCGACCTCAATGGTTGATGATTACACTGCGAGGATAGTCTTGATCGGATAGCAAAGTAATGCACATCTCATCAATTAGTTGGTATGATATAATGCGGGTAATGGCTCGTCATGCGGCTTTCAACCTCCAAGCTGTACATTTTTTAACCGTCATTGCATGGCAATGCACATGTGAAGGCGGTTTCAATGAATTTGACATGAAGTTCTAATGTTTGATAGAGTGCATATTCATTAGGAGCTTTGCAGATCCATGGCTCCCCCCCCCCCCAAAAAAAAGTTCATGCATTATTGGACCATCAAAAATATTGTCTAATCTCTCTGATTTTTTAATAGAAAAAAATTGACATAAAATGTAAAAACCATGTAGACTTGATGTAACACACTTACAACATGTATATGACAAACGTTGAATTGTACAGTACCTTTGTTAATGTAGGCCTAGCAGTAGGATTTTGTTGTAATTCAGTATGTGATGTCAACTAGGCATTGTTATTTTTTATTTTACCTGCCAAAGACAGAGTTGAGGCTTTTTACAAACAGTAATGAAGCACCAACACATAATGTCACACAAATGGGTGGTTGTTCAAGCAAAAATTATATGTAATATCCTCTTGTTTTATTGAGGTATAAAATCAGATGGTGTATGTAATTTAGCTTTATTTGAGGCGAAATATACCCCATGTCAAAAAAGCACTGTAAAAACGATCCCTTCGTAAAGCTAAAGCACGCTATTAAGCGTTGCTGCGACATCCATCTGTGCAATATCATTGGTTGTAACAGGGCTGACCTCACATTGAGATGATCTTTAGGTCGATCCCCTTGACTCAAGAATGACATTCACAGACAGAGAATACACTCAAGCTTTGTCCAATGGAAAATCCCATTGATGACTGTGTACCTGCTACCATCTAATCGTACATCACCAATCTCCTTTATCTGCTTGTCAATCTGTATCGGTTCTTCAGACAGGACCATCTCTTCTCACTCACTTTATCTGACATTAGGGAGACCATATTTTTCTACACATGCTTTTTATCTGTAATTTCATCAGGGGTTTGCCAGGGTAGCAAGGTTCTTTTTGATGGCCTTTTCCCCCTTGCAAAGACTCAAGGAATATGGCAAAAGTGTTTTAATTCTATCAAATATTGAAAATGATGACTTTTGATATTTCTCTACAGCCATGTTGAGGGGATTCATGTTTATTGCCATCCCTTTCAGTTTTAGTTTTATATTGGTAAGAGTAAAATGTCTTCCATGTTTCATTTAAGGTGCTCAACTCTCTGTAAAAAAAAAAAAGCAGATATTAAATTATATTTGCAGAGGGTAGTTTCAACATACATGAAAAGGCAATTTTTTTGACAAGCCGCATGTTTTTTCAGTATGTAGAGACATGTGGCAGGTCATGTGGAGTTGACAAAAAACATGCATTTTTATAAATGGGTCTATCCTCGCAGACTAGCCGAACCTGCAACAGGCTGTGCATGGCTGCATACATCCAACGATCTTCTGAACGCGCCTCATGAACTTGATGGAACCATTGAGCATGAAAGACTGGACAAAACAAGCTAGAATAGACATCATAATGGATTGGTGGGGCTAGGGCGAGGGGAATGTTAACCAAGCACATGGAAAGCCAGGGTATCGATCTGAAGTTAATTTCTATCAATCAATGATTGTCATGTATTGGATATCTTGCTACATCTTTAGCTACAACTGTACAGATTAATGGCAAATTGATCCCAATCAAATATTATTCAGTCCCCCTTTAAAAAAAACTTTTTAGAGAGAGTGTCAATCTCATAATTAAATCTATAGCTTTTACTGTTGGAATGAAATTGGGCATATATTTATATCACTGGCAACATGCATTGTAACATAGCCAAATTTGTATAATGGTTTGTCTAATTCTGAATTTTTCATAATTATATAAATTATTATATAAGTGGCAAAGATTGAAACCAAATAAATAACTTTATTCAAGCATTTACGATAGTTTGAAACACACTACAAGAATTACCCTTCCTTTTATTCTGCAGAGAAATGTCAATCATGTGTTGCACAAGGAAGCTTTTCCATGAAGCTATTGTGAAAGGTTGAATGGAGTTGTTTATTTTTCCAAAACCTTTGTTCCTTCTGCCCACTGTGTTGAAAACTTTTTGCACCATTCTTCTCCCAGAATGCAGCAATATACAATGATTTTGAGCTTGTTTGCAAATTGTCAGGAGTAATGTCTTACGTCATAGCACTGGAGATAATTTTGTCATGATATATAACTCGGACCTCTCACATGACTAGCTCTTTAAGCATTTCATTAGTTCATGAATGCAGTGAAATAGTATTCCTGGTTTTCCTGGAAGGGAGATTTCGTTTTGCAAGATATAAGCAGCCATTGCAATTCATATGGCTACATGTACTGCATACCGTAATGACTAGCGGCTGATGTTGTAACAGTCTCTTAAGACTACAGATTGTGTCAGCTAGGTAGGAATGTATGAATGACTGATGTCAGAATTTGTAGAGAGTTGCATCATAATGTTTGAAGAATGAATTTCAAAATTGCCAGAAGAAGAAACCTTTTTAGCTTAAAAGAGGGGAACATGGATTTGTGATTGAAAATAAACCTTATTTGATATTTGAAATTTATGTTACAACATTGGACTTTTGAAATTAGAGTCAGCCGGAACCAAGTTGATAACTGGATTCTTCATTCAGCTATGTTAATCGTAAGAATAGATATTCAAAACATGGTCATAAACATTCAATATAATCTGCTTATTCAACTCCACTAATCAAATCAGTGCAGTTGAATTTTTAAGTAAAATGGTATCTACCTCTCTTATTTAGCATAGTTTCAATTCTAAATGGGTAGTTTCATATCAATGAAGGCATGATATATCTTGTACTTGCCCAAAACCCCTCAGCATTTTTTTACTTTCCTTTTCTCAATTGAAGCAAAACCCCATAACAAAGGAAAGTAAGAAATGAAAATTATTTGGGTGTTAATACTTTCCAAGGCATTAAATCATTTCAACCAATTAACTACTAATTGGGAAAATTCTGTAGAATGTATGCTCTGCAGTATTAATCTCAAGTCTTCAATATGATTAGTTTTATTATAGTTCAAGTAGAGTTTTGTTTAGGCGAAGGCATTGTTCATTCAACATCTACCCTCAATTCCCAAAATACGAAAGTTCATGTCCTCAAACTAGCATTCATTTTATTTCAAATGAAAATCATTCACCTTTGTACACTTGGGTCCAGAAAAATACCCCTATAGCCCCTCTATACCTCCAAAAATCAAATTTGTTATTAAATTCTTTTCTCAGGAAATAGTGAATGAGAGCTTCATGACAGGCATCCTACCTAGCTGTAGTCTAAATTCCAAGAACGAATATGATAAATCTAAGCAGATTTACCAGGAATAAGATGATGTAGTGTGTAATGCGAGAAGGCACCATCTCACTCTGGACTTGATTAATAATTTTCCCAATCGCTTTCTCAAGGGTGTGATTTACCAATCCAATCCTGTATCTATCTGACACATCCGCTCCTGGTCGGCCTCTCAGCTTCATTAATTTACGTTCCCCTCCCATTCATTTCCATTCATTTCATTCAGGGTCTAGGTGTTATTGTTCCTGGAATACTAATATTTCAAGTAGACCAGTGTCTCCGAAACCAAGACGAGTCAAAGATGAAAGATGACGCTTTGCGCCGTGACGACTCGAGCTGCCGTGCCGGACTCTCGTTACTTGCTAATCTACCTCTAGTGCGTGATTTACAAATCCAATCAAATCTAGGCACTGAGTGATCCGATTTTGGAGAATATGTTAGTTAATCTGGCCTGACAAAGATTGGTGATGAGATACGGTTGGGACACTCATGAGGGCATTGTGCTCATTTCCATATTTTACGTGGCGACAGAATCTATATCGGTAAAAAGTACAAGCATTATCTTTTTTATAGATTTTATTTTTCTTCAACTGAATTATCTTATAGATTATGTTTTGGGTTTATATGGATTTTCTGTGATACAACTTACTATCACCAGTAAATGAAATAAATGTTCAATTTGGATGTTCTTGAAAAGTATTTGTTTAAAGAACTTGATAATATTTTCTTCTCTATAGACAAACATCCTTATTGTATGATATCAATAACCTAATATATTAGCATACAAACCAGTTGATATTATAATGCTTTGTAATATTCAGATTTAGACAAATCTAGTCTATTGGCATTATATCACTTGAATATTTTAGGGAATTCATAGTCCTGAGCGAAACAAGCAAAAATAAGACCTGGTTCAGGATTTGTTTATATTTGGAAAAATTGCTCTAAAGTTTTACTAAAGAGATTATTGAATATGTATAGTGAAGCTGCATAGGAATCCTATATTGTCAGGTATGAATTTTTCATTTTCATGATCATGAAATAGGAGATGGACGTTTCTGCATTTAATATTGCATGTATGAAATTTGAGCAGCCTGCCATATTCTATTTATAGAAAATGCATTGCAGCTACTATTCTTGTGTGATCAGGCAAATAAAAAATCCCCTGGATAATTATTTCCACAGTCATTGTTTATCACATGTACTGATGTGAGTGTTATGGGTTTGTCGACTCTCGCTGCGCCTTATTTAGCCCTTCCTATCAATTAATTTGGAGTCCTTGACGTCTACATAGTGCTGTTGCCACTTTGAGGCTGGAGGCAGCATAGTGATCTAATACCTGTCTACCACATGAGGGTGTGAAGGGGGAATGCTTGATGGAAGTGTGAGATATTAAGAGGTTCGAAGGAGGAGAGATGGGGATAGAGGCTATGTAGGAACATACAATAGGAGATATAGAATGGTAGAAGTTGAAAATAAAATGTGTGTGTGTGTTTTGAAGAAAGAGACAAGAACGAATGAAGAGAACTGAGAGAAAGAGAGAGAGAGAGACAGACAGAAAGAGGGAGAGAGACAGGCAGAGAAGGGGAGGACATAAAGGAGTAAAGAGATAAGAGGAGAGGGGAGAAGGGAAATCAAGACATCCAAATATATTACCCCCAACACACACACAAATAAAGACAACGCAATCAGATGGCAAAGATATCTTGATATGCTAAATGTATATCTATAAGAATCTACACTGGGAATATCAGTAACTGATAATCTTAAGAGAGACGTACAACCGTACAAAAAAAATTTGATTTATTAGATAAAAAAGGAACCAAACATTTATGATGAAGTAAATACTACACTCAATATTGCAGTCACTAAACAGCACTGTGTTTGTTTTAATGGTTTCTTGTGACTAGATTGTGAAAACAAATGGACTTGATGAAGTAATAAAGGATATTGAGGAGAAAGCAAGTGACATAATTGATTTCCCCAATCCTGAAATATGATAGATGAATTTGTATTTTCCAAAAATATTGTTATATTCAACAGAAAATTGTATAATACATTTTGGTATGACGATACTTATGTTTCTATGATTCACCAATGATGCTCATTTTGTACTTACATTTTTATTATGACAGACATAATATTTATTTCTTTACAATATAATGTTTTTTTTTTAAAATCACATATTAAAAGTTATTAAGCAGGATATTAATTTGCCAAGTATTTTTTAAAAATATTGTTTTAGTTGTACTATCACCACTAGAATGACATGAAGTACCTCTGGGTGATCAGGATTATTATTATTGATAATGCCATCACTAATATTGTTACATGAAATGTCTCTGGCGGAACATGATGGAGGATAATTATACACCAGATGTGTATATCAATTAAAGCATTTTAGGATGGAATTGATTCAACCTTTTTATTCCACCCTAAAGGGCATATAATCATTAGACTATAATTCCATGAGCTGAAATTGAGCATTATATGAATTGATTTATCAGGTATCATTATGTTCACGTGATTCACATGTGATTTGTTTGATATTAGGGAGGGGGTGGGGGACCAAATTTATTAAGATAATTGTAATAGTTTGTCTCGTCCATGGCTAATCTCTTACTATTGAATAGAGCTGACACCTTTCTCTCCAGCTGCATGATTAAATCTCAAATTTATTTCCATATAGGCACATGTAGTTAAAGTCCATTTGTAATAAAATCAATGACATGCGTCATACACGAGTATACTGATAGACCTTTTTTCCCCCTTTAAAAAAAAACAAGATCTGTGACATGCGTCATCTGAGCTCTATCCAAAATATTTGTACCTGCCATATTCTAATTGTTTAAATCTATTTTAGGTGACTCATTTTGGAGCTTAACACATATTGTTTCACTGTATTTTAATCAAAATGAAATAGAAAATGCAGAAATTTAATATTGCTACTAAATTGGAAATAGATTAAATATTTCATTAATTATCACATAAGCTTGAGTATTATTCAATGGTCGAAATGGGTAATACAAGTATTAATTGACAATTAATACCTTCATAACGTGAAACGTATTTTGGTGTATACATACATGTATATATATTTTTGTTTGGGGGGGGGGGGGATAGTCAAGCATGAAAATATTCTGTGGTTTATTCAAATCAAACTGATTTCAATTCCCAAGTCAATGTCTGAAATTTTCAGATTGTTGAGCTATTAATTTAGGCCTTATGATAATCCACATCAAATCAATTTTTTCCTTGTATATATTAATGCTTATTTTGAACATTCAATATTTTTTTAGCTATGAACAAAATATCAAACCCAAAACAAAGTGAATATAAATATGAATGTAAAAATTTACTTGACTAATGGTAGTATGGAATCTATATTGATATCTTTTTTTATATTGTTTTTTTTTTGTGGGAAGTGGAGGAAAGTAGCAGGCTGGGATGGGATTTAGGGCAATTGCTGTTCATATACAACTGTCACAGCATATATATTCTGTTTGAAACCATCTACAAATTCAGCTTTCCTGTGAAGCAGTTTAATAATAGCTCCATATGATAGCTTCCCTCTACATCCTCAAGGTATCAATTTCTCTTTGGAAGGAAGTAAGCATGCAGCAATCGGGAAGGATGACGATATGATCATAACAATGGATTAAAACACACACATTTGGTGTTGACGTAAGTCATGCATCTAATATGAAAGCTCAACTGTTGCTTGCGGCCTCCAATCTAAAGACCCCTCTCTGACGCGTCTTCTTCTCGGTCATGCCTGCGCTGAGCCGAGCGGGGAGCGGGACGTGATAGATCATTTAGTCGGTGCAGGTTGCCATGGCAATGTGGAAAATTTACGTGGCTGGCTTGAATAGTTGGTTGCTGGAGGGTGTTTACTGGTTTGATGCAGGTACGGTGTGAGTGAAGGGGAGCTGCGAAATCAAAGGCACACAGAAACTGATCATGTGGACTAACTATCTGCCAGCCGTTGATGTGTGATGTTCATCTGTATGTCATGCGGAAATAACATCGGACATGAATAATGTCTGGCTGGATTTAGAGTCTTCCACTCCGTATAGATACGTCTGAACTCTATACAGTTTTGATACAAGTATATAAAGTACACACGATTGTCTACTGAACATTTCCCTTATGCTGTGAAACAGCCCCTAATGCCCTTCCATTATTGATAAAATTAACAAAATATATTTGCATGCACGGACACAAAATCTGGCATGTCAGTTAATTGTAATCATGTTTATAATGGGCACATTACTGCTCCAGAGTAGGTTACCCATGTGTCCAATCTTCTACAATTACTGCTAATTGACTAGAATAGCCATCTAATTCAAGATAATTACACTCAGTGTTATTAATAGGCTTTGCAGGTAAATGCTTGTTGACTTTGGTTTCTAAGGAAAATATAATATGATAAAAGAAAAGTAAGGTGTCAAAAGTGCAGGGTTTTTTGTTGCTCTCATGACTTAAATTTTCATCTTTTTCAAGAATAATGAAAATAGTTTATTTTGTGTGAATTTTGGTACTTGTGTTGTGATAAATTCTAAGCAATACAGATTGTATATTACCTACAGGTACTTAGATATGATATGGAATTAGAAAAAGAATTTGCAGTAATTGACAGTTTCTTAACAAATTGTGGTTTCATTCATTATAATAATAATAATAGTAATAATAATGTCTTATTTACCCAGGGTAGCCACTTTCAGCTGTAAACTAGCTGCTCTTCCAGCGGGCCCTGCATAACATAAAGTTATTATTACCCTTCTCCTTTCATAAATGCCGAGCGCCTGGCAAGAAGGCAGATGGTCCCATTTTTATAAATCTTTGGTATGACTCGGCCGGGGATCGAACCCACGACCTTCCGTTCATGGGGCAGACGCTCTACCACTGAGCCACACATGACCGGTTTATTCATTTTTTTTAGAGTGTGGTTTCATTCATTATTAAGAGGAAACGTATGTGAATTGAAATACATGAAGGATCTGCATGTTTTCATTTATCATAAAGACTGTTCATCATGATTACAAAAGACCACAGGTCAAGATAAAATGATGATCATTTTCACTTTGAATTGTATGAATAACAATGATATTGGACAACAGATATATTTTAATGTTTACGTATTGAAAGCTTACAGACATAAGAAAAGGATACCACAGAACTGTTTCACTGATTTTCATAATTTTTCTACTCGATTGAAGAATAGGATTTTAATGGCCGTCATGAATATTCCATTGTTACAGTGAGAAAGGGTAGCTGATTGAAATGCCTCATTGCAACTTGGCATCATTTATCAATTTTATAATGGATTGATGGAGTGAGAAGCAAGGACATTCAATGATTGCTAGGCTTCAGTCATTCACTCTCATCATGAGAGAAGATATATGTGTCTCGTTATTTCAAAATTGGCCAGGATTTGACGGTGGTTGATTTAGGGATTAATCTAATATGAGATTCATTCATTTTCCATTTCAGAGTAAGTAGAGGGGGGTCGATAGTGATATGACAAGTAATGGTTGGACAAGGAAAAAATGTTAAAGGGGAACTACACTCAGAATTATATTGCTATCATTAAATGAAGAAAAATAAGATGAACAAACTGTGAAAATTTGAGCAAAATCGGATAATCCATTCAGAAGTTATGAATTTTCAAAGTTTTGATTTACACTCCTCATGGGCTCCTTGAATTGGCAAACGCACAGGCACAAAATGGCTGCCAACATGGAGAACTCTCCATTCGTTTTGTACACAAAATTTCACATTTTCCTCTTTTTCCAGAAAAGTAGACAAAATTGTGTTTCTTCGGTTACATATATTATGGCCACATCAATTCTGCAAGCATTCCAGAAAGAAACGGGTTGGATTCCTCATTTGAAATATGATATTGATCCATTTTCAATAAATTTATATACAAAGTGAATGAGGAGTTCTCCATGTATGACATCACAGATTATGCTAATTAGCTATACGCATGCCATTTCAAGGATGCCCAGCACAGGTAGAAATGATGACTTTGAAAATTCATAACTTTTGAACGGATCATCCAATTTTGCTCAAATTTTCCATTGATGCGCTAGTACATTTCATCAATATCACCATTTGATAATTAGTTTTTTAACTATAGATGAGTACATTTTCAGGAAGAAATATATTCTATACTGCAAAGCTCTTGATTAGTAATAAACATCAGATCAAGGACTTGATGGTTCAATAAAATAGTTCTGATATATAGTAAAAAGTGCAAATAGCCAGATTAATCAATCTCATTAAACTAAACATGAACATACATATTTAAATCATGCACATTCACAGATGATAATTCCTAGAATTTTGACACCTTAAAATGTATAATATTTTGTTTTCACCTCCCACACATCAACCTAGATATGCACTGCCTACTTGCTCCTGAATTCTGGCTGACTTTTAATTACCATGTCTTACACGGATGTGTGATAGAAGATGACATTATGTTGAAGGACTTCAATGTTCCGCGCTATCGGAAGCTTGATACAACCATTGTTTAGTAGATAAAGATGTCACTGTGGATGATATGAATAGTCCTTGATACAGTCAACATAGAGCTGAATTCATTGTGTCTCAAAAGGGGTTTCCCTTGAAATGATACAGATTGAATTTTAACACATTTTATGCATTCTTTCGTAATGGATTTTGCAAGATAATCACGTATGGTATAATCTATACGCATGAAGATGTACATAGATCCAGGGTTCTGTTAAGAGACTAGGAGTAAGGACAAGGATGGGGGAGAAGTGGTCTGGATTTTGTTATTCAACTGTTTTTTCATCCAATAAATATGATTGCCCATAATATCATCTACTCTTGCAAGTTATAAGTGTTTTAATTATCTATCTATTTATAGATGATCATGCGTTCAAATGATGATTCCGTTGTTAATACTGTTGAAGTGTGAGATGCAAATCACCCATTTATTGCTGACACCAAAGGCATTTCTTTGAACTTTGCTCTCCCTTCTTCCAATTGGCTGCCAATTACGGAATAGGTCAATTCCCTAATGTGTCCTATCGCATGTGTGTTGCAGAGCAACAGCCGTCTCTGTCTGTGGAAAGCATGCGTCTTCTTCTACAGCTGCTTGTGTCAGTTATCAACTGCTGTGTTGACTGTCGAAGGTAAAGGATGTTTAACCCTAATGATGTAGACAGTTGTATTTAGCTTTCTTCACAGTGCCCCGAGCTATGTTTTTCCAAGACAGGAATTGCCCTCTTACATGATATGATGCATAGAGTGTGTGCGTGTACTGTACAACAGATGCACTGGATCAACACTCCATTTGGATGTGTTCCATGCACATCAGAGAGAGCTTTTCGGGTTTTCAAAATAATTGTTCAAAAATAATCATTGAATGAATATGTTTATATTGTTAACTGACAAATAATACACCTTATCACATTTCTCATTTTAAATATGATTGATTTCTGAAGAACGTGAAATTTTCAAACAAGATTTCACCTTCATGAAATAGCAATCTACAAGTAGAGTGCTATCTTATGAAGATATGAAACTATTTAACAAACTATGGAAGTTTTAATTAAATTATAACGCCATAGTTTTTTTTAAATGAAATTTGAAGAAAGATTGAGAGAGGGGGAGGAGGTCCTTTAGGGGTACAGTTTTTTGGGGGAGGGGGGGGGGGGGGGGGATTGGAAGTATGATTGATGAATGAGATAACAAGGTCATGTATGAATTCACTGCATAAACCATGATATTAACTCTTTGTGCGTTCACCTGTAAACCCCCTGTGTGTTGTATTGTTTAGGGAGTGTACATGTTTGTATGGGAACTCTGTGCAAAAATGCGAAGAAAACAGGCCAACGAATGTTCATTGACGAGAAGAAAACGTGGAATGAGTTAATTCGATACCAGCTTTGTGTCAATATGAACACCAGAAAAGTGTTGCAATAATGACACTGATTCAAACAGTGTTATTTTTTCATGATTTTAGTTATTTCATTCCTGATGTCCTTTTTTTATTCAACAAAATATTATTGAAAAGAATTTTGATTGATAGATGATTAAGCTAACGTGTTGAAATAATTTTGATTATGTCTTAATAGATTTTCTTAAAATGAAATTTTCTGATTATTTCCTTAACTGTTTTTCTCTCCTGATATCCACGCCATTTGAGTATTTGATTCTTATCACCATCTTCGCCAACTGTATTGCCTTGGCAACATATACGCCCTTTCCCAAGCAGGATTCAAACGATATCAACAGAAATTTGGTGAGTAGAAAACATTCTTATATATTTCTTGATGTTTCTACAGTATTGATCCAATTATTGTAAGGGTATATCCCATTGATTGGTCTATGCGAATGCTTTCTCTACGATGTCAAAATCAAACGGCAAGCTGAGAAAACATTTGAAGGTCACTGTAGGTCTATATGATGTAAACTTATATGAAGTGAATGCCCGAGGCCCGTGGGTTTATTGCATTCTTGATGCAAGCCACTTTGTGCATTTTTAAGAAATTGTTTCCCATTGATGAAACCTGATTTGTTATGGCTGTTTATTTGTAACATGCACCCATTTTGTCATTTTCTTACATTCTGGTATATAAGGAGCATTTACTAGATGAGCCAATATGTGGGATTTGAAACTGTGTTTAATGTACATGTAGTTTATCAATCAAGCATAAATTTGTAAAGAGTATCTGATGTAAAAATTATTCTTTTTGGCCTGAGATACCCTTTGAGTTTTAAGTAGTCTAAAAATAGATTAGTTAGTGATTAGTTCTTTAGAATGTTCCGTAATAGAAATAATAGAACATATTTTATGATTCCAAAACTAAAATAATTTGGTGCAAAAGTTTGAAAGGATGGAGGAAGTCAGAAAAAATTCCAAATAGCAAACCTAGTTAATAATATTTTTTAGGGGGTCTATTACAGCTTCAGAACAACAAACATTCAGACGAATGAAATAAAACTAGATTAATAACTAATCTCATGCATCTGGCCATTCTCATATGAGTAATGGGTCTGTATCTATTAGACTAAATCTTTGAGATGGGAGTTCTTGCATGCATCTCTCATAATGTGATCATTTATACTCAAACTGGGTGACACTAATGGACCTTACACTGGCGCGGATGACCTGACTGCCATTACAATGCAACAGGCAGCTTCTATAGATACATGACTCTACCGATACACACTTTTATATCCGTTGACTCTATATACTGCTTGTTTTCCTCAAGCCAATTGTTAGCATCTTCATGCTTGATCACATACATAGACATTTTAGGTTTGGTTATAAATGGCAAATATATTCTGTTCAAGACAAGATGCCCTTCTGGCTCAGGCATTTAAGAGATATGAATGTTAACATTCTTTGATTTTATGAATATAGCTGGATATGAAAATAATTATGTAACTTAGTGTGTGTATGAATTAAAAAGACCAGAATTTCATACTCCACAAATTTATTAAATTTAAATTGATTAAGGTTTTGTTTCTAGTTTTACAAAGTCTATGTTCATTCACAATCTATCCCAATTTTGAAAAAAATATGGATAGATAATCATTTTCATGCAATAGAAAAGGTAATATATAGATATTCATAAAGTTATGCTTTGAATAAAAAACAAAATAAGAAATAATGTGTAATTCTAAGATATAATAAAATATTATTTAGATATAAAAATCTAAACATTGGTTATTTTGTTCATCTTAGTTGCTTATTAGCAATGTCCGCAAATGTAGTCTTAATTCAGATATTGGATAAAAGTATACATAAATGGAGCTGATAATTAATTTCAGATGTTGTTTGAAGGCTGAAATATATATCATGGAATCACCCTGGACCATTCCAATATTCCAGACTCCATTTGATACAAATGCTTAAGAATGGATTTACATTTTAGCAAGATTTCTTGGGCGAGATTCTGAAAATGTTCTTATCTCAATGTTTTATCTCATAATTGGTATTCTGAGAAATTGTCATCTCTCTCAATGTCTTTTCTTTTATATTACCTCAGTGCATGAGCACATTTAATATTGATGATTGTAACATTAGTACGCTTGTTTCAGTGCAGTAATTAGTATTTGCAACAGTAAATCTCGCTACTCAGCAGAGCAGAGTGGATACATGCGCTATATAAATTACATCTATTATTATTATTATCATTATCTTATTACCACAATTGCGGCATCTTTGTTCAGCAAAATTCATTACGTTTGTAGATTAACTTCCGGAGATAATGTTTTCATATATAAGATTGCAAAATAATCACTTTGTGAGAATAGTAGTACTAGTATCAGTTTGTGTTTTAGGGCTCTTTTATTTCACTTACCTCATCAACCATCTTTCTGCAAAGACAAATTGAAAGGACTCCCTGCTTAAGTTTTGCAGGAACTTGAGTGAGGCTTCCTATTGTTCAATGTGTTTAAGAAGTAAATGAAGCAATGAATTTAATTGGTTGTCTCAAACAAGATAGGTTCGGCCTTCAAAAAATAAGACAGGGAAAGAGTTTGTATAAAAACGTTTGAGGACAGAAAGATAAGATAAAAGATGAGACAGATTTCAGAGAATGCTCCAGGACGTATCTTACACAGAGAGTTACAACCCAGGGGCGACTGAGATCTGATGTTTGTTTACATGCACAAAAATGTGCCATTTTTAAAGAGTGCATGATCTGTCAACCATTTTCAATCTTGGGTGTTTTGCAGTGAGCCATACATTTTTTCTAAAACCCAGATTTAAGAAATAGGAAATCTGCGTTGATGGTGATGGGAGAGAGGAGAGATAAATCTTACATCAGAGTGGTTGTGACAGGGTGTTTTTTAAACATTTGGTGACAAAGTAAACAGAATGTCTGGATTCATTTCATGCAGAGTTACTTCCATTGGTAAACTTGGTGCATCAAATGAGGACATTGGCATCAAAGTTGGTGTGTGGGTGTGTGTGTGTGCTTATGTGTGTGTGTGTGTGGGGGTAGGTGTGTGTGATGTCTGTGGAGGTAACTGACTCATACGGAGGATACTCTGGAGAATAATCATCGCCAGGGGGCATTCATGATCCATGATCTGCTATCATATTTTCATGCATCATTTGAATTGTAAGCATTATGCATATTTCATGAAGATCATACTCTAGAATGACTTATTGTCTTCAAGATGAAGAGGAACGAATATGACAAAAGGCAAAATGAGACTGTGCATCTTTTGATACTAAAGAAATTTTCAGAATTGCCAATGTAATTTATGATTTTTCAAAATAAATCTTGCAGAAAATCTATCTAATCTCCTTTAAAAATGGTTATATCTTACATGGCTTTCAGATTATGTCATGCATTTATTACATCGCTGTGACTACAGCTTATATTTGTACTGCATCTTATATTTCATTTCCAGTCGAGAAATTATAATACAATTTGTCATCGACATTGCATGTATGTACGTTATGAATCAAAGCATGGGTATGCTATGGAATCCGCATGTCAGAAACAATAAGACTATAATTGAGGATATCTCCTTCCAATTTATCAGTCGGTTAGCCAGTAACTATGTTTTCTTGGACCTTATCACATCATTGTCTATACATTAATCAATAACAGGGTTTAGGGATGCACACACCTGAGTCTGAATGATCTTCAAGGGGTCTTTGTGGGAGATCCTAAGGGACTGCATTAATAATATATTAACAGGGACCTTAGAATTATGTGATTGTTCTTCACCCATGGTGGAGACAAAGTAAACCATCACCTGGGTCTTCATTATTCATGTTCTTGTCTCTAGAGAAGGATTTGAAGATCTCCTGGAGAATACATCTAGGCATGAATTGTAAATCTTTTTTGTATGTATATCTGCGAGCTAACCATCAATATGACAATGAAATCATATTTGTGTATAGATCATAGATAGCTTTTTTGTTCTTCTTTTCCATTACTATTGGTACTGAATTAATGTTGATGATTAATAGGCGGGTTTACTTATATATTCAAATTTATGAGCGTTTAACTTAGTTACGTGGTATTTCATAGACCGGTTGATAACAATAAGACCACAATACTTGGAATCCAGTTTGCATACATTACTTGTTGCTATGTCAGGCAAGCCTCGGGCAAGCTTTCGAGTTGCCAAGAAGAACCTTTGTGTTAGAGGTATGCATAAAATTTTCATCTATTAGTAAACCCGCCTATTGGTTCCTATCATTGTATCGTTCAACTAATATCTCCCTTGTTGAAGCTTAGTTTATCAGATTCATGTAAGAGGACTATCAAAAAATGATATATTAGAAAATTCACCTCTTAACACTCTTCTATGTATAGACCAACTTAACAGCTTAGCAGCCCACATATTTGTAAACCTGCTCATGAAATGGATTTGCTCATGTCAATGTATCAGACAATAGCCAGTATTATCCAGCTCCAGATATGTCGGTTTTTCCAATATATGTATTTGCACTTTGTAGAAAAAGTTATAGCATGATATGTATCACAGGCTCATGGCAAAAATACCATCAGGTCTAGTGTTATTGAATATAGAGGGTTAGGACTTGGGTTTTAAGTTTTGTTCCATGTTTGGGTTAGAAGATATTGTCATGTACTTTCATGAAATTTTAGATTATTGTGCAAATATTGAAAGCAATATCATGTTTGATTTAGAACTACAGACATAAAAATTTAATGATAATTCAAGGAAAATGTTCATTTTGCAATAGGAGCCTAATCATACAAATAGTATAAACGCAATTGCTCTGTTGCCAGGACGTCAGACCTTATTCTTTGGACGTCACGCTCATAACGGCAAAAACGGTAGTCAAATAACCCTAGTAATTTGTACAAATATGGGTAATCTTTCAAATTTGATTTTAAGTACCTCGAACCAGCGCAGTCTCTAAACAATTAGGTTTCTTTGATGTCACCTCTTTGCTTGATAAATCTACTCTAATGATTAATCCTCTTGCTGATGAGTTTGTCAAAAAATTTCATTTCCTTCATGGGTTGGATATATGAAGATGGCAAACAGCATGGCATTATTGTGATGTATGATGCCATAACGCATCACTTACATCTGCAAGCAGAGATATGGATTGCTGTGGCAGTCTGTGCTGGGTCACGAGCAATGCAAGCGCTTTTACAAGATCACTTAATATATAACAGTGCATCGGTGGAGAAGAGATGAACGCTGTGCTGCATTGAATTTCAAGTGCATTTAGTTGATGACCTTTAATGAAAGCATGACACATATATTAGTGCAATATCATGCCTGCTAAGAGAAGGGATCATGTCAAATTGAAAGCAACAAATGATATTAATATTGAAATATTTTATTCTCGGATGAGTTATATGCTTGGAAATGTTTTGCCTGCTTTGAAAAAGAGAACTAACATAGATGTTATATCTGTAAGAGAAGTTGTAATAGTATTAAAATTGGATATACATTGAGAAGATGTACTTAAAGAGTTTGTAATACATGTCTTTAGGATGAAGCAAATTTGCCTGAATGATTAAAACTATGGTAAATATTAGAAGACAGATATATTTTTTACATTTTCTTGAAGATTTTATATTGTCAGACTATTGTGTTGCTATGGTGACCAAACTATTTGCCATGATTATGATTATAATTATGATTAACAATAGAAATATTGTCATTCATAGGGGGTGTTGCTCAAAAGTTGCAATTGATTGCAAGTTGCAGTTGATCAGAATGCGCCAATCAAAACCATTGTTTTATGCGTGTCTAGTTAAATTCGCGTACCGTGTGCGAATGAAAATGCTCGTTACAATGTGCAAAGTTGCCGTTGATTTGCAATTGTTGATTTTGAACAACACCCCCATAGAATTTAAAAGGGGGCAAATCAAGAATTTTCACACCAGCTGTCTTCAGTAGATATGAAACAATTGACAAATTTGATTAATCCTATGATCCCACAACACCTTGTTCTAAAAATATTTAAACCAATATTCCTAGTTTCATATTTTCCAAAACCTTACCGATTTCCTCCTTATGACCTTTGCCCTCAATGGAGTGTTTAATAGCACCCTCGGTGGTGTTAGCTAAGGCTGGACGGCTTGCCAAGTCCACCACCAATCCAATTTGAGCCGGCTTAGAAGCCAATTGAGCATGTAAATGTATTGGCACTGGGGCTAGATCATATTAACCTAATCACACAGGGATAGGGGAGACTATCGTTGGTAACGCACTGTGCAGGCACCAGGGGATATGTGCACAATATGTAAGAAATTATCATGTGGGGATGTTTCCCCTCATGAGAGTTGCAAAATCTGATATACATTCCGATGGTACATGGAGTATAAATTAAGTTTTGCAGAAATGCTGAGGTTCATGTGCAGGTTTACATCTAAGAAGATCGGCTGGGTTAGCAAGACATCAAGAAATAAAGAGCCCTAAGTGAATAATGAAAAATAAAATCAATCTTTTTTCATTTTGAAATTGTGTTTTCTTCCAAAATGTAGTTTGGTAGAGTTAGCTATAGTGAGCTTATGATAATTTAAAAAAACTAATGAATTTCTGCAATAAACCTTAATTGTGCAGAAAATGTGATTTACATTGGTAGGCTTTAAAGTGGCAAATGTGATAGATATAGTTATTTATTCAATCACATCATTAAGGAATTCTATTTTTGTATTTGATACATCTCTATGAGTATAAAGATTGGAGATGAGTTAGTAAATGTTTCTCCTCAAGTGAACAACTTATTTAAGTCAAAGGAATTTTATTTTCTTTTGAGGTCTCTGTTATGACAGGTATATTGCCCTAAGGCCTAGATCTGGAGGATAGGCATCGGTTTCATAGTTCTTTGGGAACCAATCTTCAAATGAGTGAATGGTCAAAGATGATGATGTCCTAGAACGCTGATCTATCATTCGATTGGGATGCTATATCAGAGGAGTTCTTTACACATGCATTGAATCTGTGCATTAGATATAAAAGACATCTCCATCAATTAAAATACTTAGAATAAGTGACTTTAAATCACTGCCGAAAATAGTGACGTGAAGTTGGTTTAATTCCATGGAACTTGATGAACTGATAAGTCATGGTCGAAGATGATGGGTTCTTGGAATATCTGACTGTCATTGATTGGTATGTATGATCTAAGGGCTTGCTTACACATTGGTTGAAAATAACGTTAATGCCTCTTGTTGGGTTGACAATTGTAGAAGGCATTTTCACATTTACTTCATACAGTCACCATATCTGTGTACATAGAGATGTTACATGTACATTGTAATACAAGTTTAAAAAGGCAGGCTTTCCAACCCTTTAATGAATTAAGACAGATGCCAACAGCCTACAAGCCAAGTCTCTCCATTACCACTTTTTACATAAATTTCTTCTGTTTTCTTTTACTTTCATAACCAAATTTTTACACATGGATATAATTTTGAAAACTTAATATTAAAAAAATAATGCATATTAATCTTAAGTTATATATATTACAATTATTTCATTATACTGTATTGCTTTTTTTTAAATGAAATGAAGAGAATGAAACGTTATTGTTCATCCTTCAAAATCATGTTTTCATATAATATTAGTTTTTTTTTAATAATTGTTCTACACATTGTAGGGAAGTGTTTTTTTCTTCCCTCTTTTTAAAAAGTATAGTCCATCTTTTACACCATAGTAGGTTTGGAGAGATATAAGTGTGTTTTATGCTTATTTTTATTGATAAATGATCAATACATGTGAATCATTAGTCTTATGGCATAGAAATGTTCTGGTTTTAAATATTAGTCTGAACACCCCCTTTTTGTACAAAGCAAGTAGAACACGATTAATAAATAGTATATAGTCAGGTTTCTGGTATATTCAATATCAGAGTTGATTCCATTCCTTGCCTTCACATGTCAGGAAAGATATGTCAAATAATAGTATGACATAAAAGGGAACGATTATTAAATGTCCTTCTATGAGGCCGAGGGAAGAGGATTAATTTATTGTGATTAATCTAATCTGTTCTCTCTTTCTCCAGGGTACTACACATTTGATCTTTATCAATGTTATTAAAATTCCTGGAAAACCAGATTTCATTCTCCTTCTAGTGGAAAACATAATATACTTAGTCAAACCATTTTAAGAGGTATTCATTGCTAGCTGAGATTGTTTGTCAACTCTTCTTAGACATTAGATTGTTTTGGATGCATAGCAAAACAGAAAACTAAATAATGATTGCTTCATCAATAATTTGCTTCTGATCAGGATTTGTCAAAAATTAATTCATTGATGAATAAGTGATTAAGTGAAGAGTAGCATCAACATCAAATGATAATTAGCATTTTACGTAAAATCAGGATATATGTTTCTCATGTATTATGTATATATAATTTTCTGTACTTAAGATTTAAATATTTCATAACCTGCCACAACATTTCTACAATAATCATTTTAACATATCTTTTGAACCGTGACAGCCTCATAAATGTCCCTACATATTCAACACTATGATACCTTGAGTTCCCAATCAATGTATCTGTAATATTACATGTATATTTTTTATAATGCAAATTACACAATTGTAGAACAGATCTTACTGAAACAAGCTACATGGACTGAACAGAAAAGTGACCCCCTGGTGTGTAAAGCATATTCACGAAGATGTGCTAAATGGCTTTTTACCCAGAAAGCTTTCTTACCGGTTATTCCTTGGCTCCTGTGGGAAATCAGAAAATTGTAGTGGACAGCCCCAGGATGAGAGGAGTTTTAATGCCAACAGAAAGTGAAGAATGGGGAACTTGATGGTGAGAGATAGATAGAGGCGGAGAGAGAGATGGGGAGAGGGAGAGAGAAGTAGGGGGAGGGGGGGTGGGGGTGGTATGGGAAAGAGTGGAGGAGAGGTACACATTCCAGGCCTGACACATTCAAAGAGAAAAGAAAGGAGAAAGGAAAAAAAGGAAGGAGAGAGAGGCGGAGAGGGGGAAAAGAGGGGAGGAGAGTTACGCCTTTGGAGATAAAATGAAAGGAGAGAGGGAGAGAGAGAAAACAAAAGGAGAGAGAGAGAGGAGGGAGAGGGGGAGGAAGAGAGGAGGAAAGAAAAGAAAGGAGAAATATAAAAGGAGAGAGAGAGAGAGAGAGAGAGAGAGGGGGGAGGCAGTTGGAGATGTTCCTTCTCAGTTTGAGATATGAGAACAAGATTCAGTACATGTTTCTAACCAAGTGTTTTGTAAACTGATAGAGCGGTAAAAATAAGGTAGACTTTTTGACAAATATATGCCATAGGTTCTTAGGCTGAGATTATCTGTAAGTTAATTGGGAAGTTAGACACCTAGGATAGAATATAATTGTCCTTCTGATTTTTTGTATAATTGTGTTCAAAATTTATTGTTAAGATATTCTTTTTTGTACTATATCTGAGGATGATATTGGAAAGGCAATGCGCATTATAATTGTTAAAGTATTGATGATGTATCCAGAAATTAATTCAGTATTATTTGATAAATTCTGTATTAGTTTTTCTTCATTAACAAATTGATGAACTTTATTATTTCAACACGATTTTTAAACAATAATAAAGACGTAGCTCCCATTACAACTTTTGTTTTCAAAGAATTACTCCAAGTATCAAATGAAGAGGGTGAGAGAAGATGCTCGAATGATGACAATTTTAATTAAAGATCTAAGGCACGAAAATGAGTTTAAGCATATAGAGAGAAGTCATAAAAAATCCGGATCTGGACATTTTGCAGAGGTCATTCTAACAACTTCCTTGTAAATATTTGCACTTTGTAGAATGCCGTGTCCTTGACACAGTTGCTGAGACATGGGGTTACCCCAAGCAAACTCTGACGTCAAACACCACAGCAGGCTTTAATGATTCCGCTCCAACGGGGGAGCGACAAACCTGGCTCAACCACAGCCAACCGGAGTTGCGTTATTAATGTTGGTACAATTGTTGATGATGTGATAATAATAGAGCCGAGGCAAACTATCTGTGTAGAGGGTTTGGTAAATGGTTCTTAATTAGGCATCCATGCATTCATTTTCTTGTTTGATTTTTTAAATAGGCATTTGATTTAGTGCACTGGTCCCTATGTAATCATATAGGCAGGAAACGTGCATGAAATGAGTGATGATTTCTCATATTTGAATTTTGATATATTTAGATACGTATGATATATAAATTTGATTCTTTCATGAACAATTGAGTTATATTTTGAGAAGAACACGTGTTAGTGGTTTGAATTTTACAATCTATAATAGTTTTGATTATGAGAATTCAAATACTACATTACTCTGTTGTGTTTGAACAACTATTGTGTGACATGTGTAATACAATCTAATGCAGATGTGAAAATATTGAACGACTGCAGATATATTTGGAGGGGCAACAGCAGAGTTTTATAAATGTTGGCATGTTTATAATAAAGGTTTAGTTGACAGTAAAATAATTGAATGGGCAAATTTAAAATGCATTTACCTCTATTTACCTTCACGAAGATAAACTTGAATGTTAAAAGTTTTTCTGTTTTTAGATGAGTTTGTTGTAACTTGATTTAGCTGTGAATTATCAAAAGGTGGAAATTCGAACACAAATACAATATGAAAAAGAAACAAATACAAGGAATATGCTTTTTTTTTTTGCTTTGAAGAGATGGCGTGAAAAGATTTAGAAATAAAATCCCTTGCAAGCATGTGCATCATAAATACCACGCTCTTATCATGATTTCAGATGAGATTTATTTACCTATGATAGGAAGGATGAGGAATGGGGCTGGGACGGGTTTTATGGCCTCTTCTCGTAGCTGTCAAACCAAACTAAACATTGACAGACGGAGAAGAATTGAAGCAACATCCGGCGCATCCGTGATTCTCTCCGCAATGTTGCGCGTCTGCTGCACCGATTGAAGTGAGAGATCACGTTTCATGTCACCCCCCACTCCAGCCGAGGTTCGCATGCCGACGTCTGGCTCTCTGTTCTCTCACACTGGCTGAGGAGGAGGGGAGGAATGCGGAATCAAGGGTCTTGCATCAAAGGGATATATCATGAGAGAAGGGGAGAGAAAGAGAGAGAATATGAAAATGAGAGAGAAAGGGGGTGTGAAGGAGTAAGATGGACTGACAGAGGGTGCATTATAAAGATATGAAAAAAGGGTGCTTAAAATAGAGAGATATGGGAGGTGAAGAAAGAGAATGGATTGGAAGTGGATAGAGCAAGAAAGCTGGAGAGAGATAGAAGGTGACAATGGATGGATTAATTGAAAAACAGAGATTGGATTAATACTATCCACTCATTTTAAAGAGTGGAACGAATGATGTCTCGCTCTTTTCTCTCAAGGGAAAAGCGCCCATTTTCACTCAGAAAGGATTTTCCTTCATTTTATTCCAACACTTTATTCCAGAGTGAGACATCGCTCCTTCCACTTTTTATAATGATTGAGTCAAATGAAAGAATTTGCTTGTTTATATTTAGAGAGTAAAATGATTTAGAGGATTGTAGAGATAAACAGAAGAAGAATGAGAAAATGGGAGAAAAGGATGTTCAGAGGGAAATTAAAAAGAAGTGTAAAGGAATATAAGATTGGGTACCAAATGAATGGATATATACAGTTTGAACCCACTGCTTCCTTATTTTAATATCTTGGCCATTTACATATTTACTTTACCTATTCAAATTTTCACTAAGCCACAATTGTTTCTTCATCCATTTAATATAACTGCTCCTACATCTATGATCAAGTCTAAAGCTAACACATTTTCTAACAAAAATGCTGAAGATTACCTTTAAGTGTCAAACCACACACTCAAAGTCCCTTCAAGAAGCAATTCATTACCCTTTACCAAGTAAAAAGAAAAAGAGAGAAAAAAAAAAGAGTCATCAACCCTGGAATAAATCTCCATTCTTGAATACACGGGACACATCAGACCCGCAGCACACAGCCCATCCCTGTGTAATAATACTCTTGAATACACCAAATTTTCAATCAGCTTGCTTTGTGATATGAATTATTCAAATCATACCCCAGATGAGAGTATCCTTTGATTTGAGACCATGCTGAAATCTGAGAAGCAATTATAAGGGGAGGAGGTACCATAATTACATTTGCACTTTTACCAACGCAACCATCCATGGAAGTAACTCTTATGTTTGTATGGAAATTGTTTGCCTGATTTTTCTGTAATCAAATTAAAGACTCGATGAGAGGGAGGAATTGTGGTCATTCTAGGTAGGGATAGAATAAACAGATATTTCTTGCCATTATAGAGTTACCGAGTCAGAATTAAAAAGTAAATAAAGAATAACTATTTGTATTGGTCATTGTATCCCCCACTGTTTTACACTAAGATGCATTTGTTTGTGTCTCATTCAAGTAACAAATATTAACATGTAATATGCAATAAAATTGAACATGTATTATTTTGATAAAATTCAATTCAGTCCAATATCTCAGAAACATTTTGAAATTTATACCTCTTGCTATATGCTTTCGGTATTTCATCATTTAGGTATTCATCTTCATCTAGAGAAAGTATTGAAGTCTATCAAACATTTGTTATTTTAAGTAAATGATTTAAACTTAGCAATCCAAATGTGTGTATATTTAACACTTCAAATATGATGAGTAAGAGAAAAAAAAGAGCTACCTATATACAATGCCTTTTTCATATACAGTGTAACCATATGAAACTACTGTATGAAATCATACACGTTATACTATGAGTCATGTTGCTATGCATATGAGTAGGGGGTAGTTGTTGTATGATAATTGGACTAATAGACGTGTTTGTAGATTAGCAAACCCAGCGATGGATGAGGCAATATTATTGATGCATTCAATTTATGACACGAGCATTATTCACATTGGTTATATAATTCAAATTGATTGAACTATGTGATAAGCGATATACTCCCACTATATTGCTTAACTGATTTTGCATGCACATAATGTGCTCAACCATACATGTAATTCACTTTTACACAACTGCTCATGTTGTTTATTTTATGCATGATATATGAATTATGTGTGTTGTATATAGATTTTATGAAATCTATATCAAGTGTTTTGTTCATTCATTGGTGTATACACACTGAAATAATAATTATCATAGTATGCTGAATAGATTGGTACACTCACAATTTCTTGATCACATGAACAACATTGAAAAATATATCTCTTTATAAACAAAGCAAAATAATAAGTAATTATCTGTATGCCTTTTTATCACCACATAGTATCAATGTTAAAAGTTGTATTTATCCTGATATTTTTGTGAATACATGGAAATTGAAGAAATCATTAAAAAGAACAAAAAGATACATTGTCAATAAATTGTATAAATATATTTCTTGTTGAAAGTTCAAGTTTCACAACTTTGTCCAAATATGAAGCATAAGGGATGTGATCATTCTGTGGATAATCCTGTCTAAGTTTGCACAAGGTGATTGCAAATATGTGGTCGACGTGTTGAATGTCTTTTCCTGCAACAGTCAACATTTGACAGATAGTTTCCGAGAAATCGGTCTCTGTGGAACTCGGAAAAAGTATCAAGATGGCATTGCAATTCATCATATGAGTTCATTGTAACATACATTTGTAATATGTGAGCCATATGTATTTGTGTGGATTGATAATTTGAGCAAATTGAGACTTTGGAGAATGTAATGAAGTAGTATTATGATATATTTTTAAAGCCCAAGTACAGTTTTGGTAAAAGCCAATATTTTTATCGCCAAATTTTGTCTTCAAATCTACTTAAAAAGAAACATGATATCGTGAACATGTTGTACAAAAGATTGTACGAAAAATTAACAAGTTTTGGAAAAGTTATAACCTAAATTGTGGAAAATATTTTAGCGTCGTAGCCCCCGACGCTAATTCAATATTTTCTTTCTTGATTAAGGACAGCTTCTCATGAACAGAATTGGATGAAAATTTCAGAATTTATTCTTTATGTATTCCTTTTTAGCATACTTTAATAAAATCTTGGAAATAATTTTGTATATGCCCAATACGAAGCAAAATTTTGTTATAACCAAGAGAGGGCGCTAAATACGATTTAACGGTCAAATTCAAATTTTCAAAAGAATTCGCTCGTAGAAATTTATGTTATGATCTTGAAATGTGTATACAAACTATATGTCATGGTATATATCCCCAAAATTCACATTTCTTTAATCTTTACCAAAACTATCCATGGGCTTTAAATGTTTGTTTACATATTTTCCTGATTTGTCTTCTTCATGAAATGACTTAGAATGCAATTGATGGAATGATATTTTCCATCATCATTTATCCACCAACAAACAATGAGCCTTTGTGTATGAGTCTATTCCAATCCATAGTTTTTTTTGTTTTTTAGCCCACTACACACCTTACAACCAGCTTAAGATCCTATTTCTACAAAAAGTGTAATTGCATCTCTCAGAATCATTTGAACAAAAGCAAAATCTTATTCAGATTGATAGTAAAATATAGAAAATTACATAATGCAACCTTCTAATTATTATTATAATATTGACATTGTCTTTTAAGGAATCAGCATTCATTTGGCAATTAGGGGAATAAATAAATTATAATGAAGTTTATGTACTCTTGATGAATAATATACACACAAATTACAACGATGAACATTTAGTAGTACATGAATTATTGAATTTCACACTTCAAATAGAATAATTCACTGTAAAACCCAATGTTCTATCATACATAAATTGTAGTGAATCCACTGAATTTCATGCACATTTACATATTGGCGCGTTATAATTTTCGCATTGCAAAAGATAATTGTACACAAGTCTATTTACAGTATTGTTAGTGGAAATTTTAGCGAATTCTTGGATATGAAGTTAGCAAAAAATAAACCCCCATTGAATATTTCAGCTTTAACAGTTTAACATTTTTCACCTCTGTTATTGCTTCATAATACTTTAATAATACCTTTCTTTGATGATTCAAATAGAGGTGAGAGGGTTCACTCTTTTTTTCACTACCATCCAGCTACGTAAGATTCTGCTTTTAGCTTGGTCAGTGGAGTTTGTCATGGAATTGTAATCAATATGCTTATAGCATTATATCTTTGGTCCAGATGAAACAATCAATAATGCTAACATGGGCAGAAAATCAGTTATGTGTAGGTCAGAGAAATGACATTGTTCAGCTGCGTAGCAAGCTACCCACGCTTTGAATCTGCATACGTTATGATAATCATTAAACTGTAAACGCCAATATTTTAGCAAGCATGTCAATTTTATCCCATTCACTGATATCTTAGGATTTCACACATTAACCATTTGTTATATTTTAATAATGATAATGATAATAATATAAATTATTTCTATAGCGCTAAAAACAGAGAGTACCATAGTGCTCTACAATTTAGCAGAACAAGAAAAATAAAAACAATTTGATTACTGTGGGAAAAGGTAGGTCTTAAGATGTTTTTTAAATGTACCGGAATTTGATTTGAAATATCCTGTATTGAATTTCCTGATTTGAAATTTCCTGTATTGCAAGAGGGATACTGTTCCAGAGTTTTGACGCTTTGGGAATTCACGAAAATTAACCCGAGCAAAAATTTCAGCTTACACCGTACTCTGTGAAAGTGACCAAATTTACGGTCGAAATACTTCTATCATTCTGTTTCTCTTTACAAGTGTGTATATATTTGTTAATAATATGTAGAATCAATAAACTACTATGATATGAACAACCCGATTTGTTTCAGTATTATACTTTGTTTCAGTTTAATACTTGGTATATTGATGGGTATGCAACTTCTGTTTGATTATTACTGTATTGGCTGATATGCTGGACATCGTTTGTATTTATTTTTAAGAATACTACATCAGATATTATTCAATCATAATAAAGGTTTGTATATAAAACAATGTCTCACAATAGATATTTTTTAAATTTCGTATGAAACGAAACAAATGTATACATATATCAGACATTTGATATTTCATTGGCAATATGAATGTTTATTAATAGTATAACTTGTTATAATGATGTACACACCAGAGCATTCTAGAGATATATCCATTCTAACAAAAGGCCATTAATAATAATAACATAAAACCATCCCTACTTATTCCATTCTAATTACACCTCAACGCTATATTATTGTGTCTTACGACTTCTTACTGTAGCCAGATGAAGGCAGCGCACCGCTTCTTAATATGTTGTTACCATGGCAACCAGATACTCTCCATTTACATGCATGTGTAGACTTCAGGGAGGTTTTTGTTGTCGAGCTGCGTTATGTCTCATTCTCCTAATATGTCCAGAATTCATATGCGTGTGTTTCTGTGTGTATAGATGTGTATGTGAAGCAATATTAGGAAGAGTCAAGATCAGATTGCATTAAAAGATTCCTGCATCTTGTTCCTTCGAATCAAATCTTTGGGGACAGTTTTATAGCTTTCTGCTTGTAATGCTACAGACAATATCTATAAAGGAAGATTTGAAAATACTGCATAGCCTACTAGGTCCATATCGATCAAAAAATAGATTCAACCTAATTTTATAGCTGAACTGGTTCAAGTCATCTATATGGATTGAACTACTTATGATTTATTTGATCAATTTATTACGATTGAACCACTGACATGTTGGAAATAGCAACAATCTTAATATTTTGCAGATTTTCACAACAAAATGACTTGTATGTAAATCCATTATTCTACTTTTAATATAACTATTGTAATACAAAAAGAGTTTAATGCGTGCAGGAATGGGAAGGTTTGTAATACTTGTGTATATTGCTGCTTACACTTAAAACATAATGGAAGATAATCACTGTGTACATTGGGTATTCTGCATTTTCTGAAAGTGAAAAAAAAAACAAATCCATGAAGTCTCCATGTAAATTTTTCGAGCAACCTCTGACATTTAATATGCTAGACAATTAAAGTGGGAAAAATTGAGAACCTTGTATGATAAGGAATAGCAAATGCAAAGATAGATTAGCACAAGAAGAAATGCCTAGAGCATTTATTTGAAGTTGTATTTGATGCCTTCTCCCATCGTATCTAAACTCAATATCATTTTAAGTCAACAGAGATAAAGACACAATAATGTAGAGAAAAAGAGAATGAGGAGAAAATGGGAAAGGGTTAAAAAGAATGATGATCAAATTGACGCAAAGTAGAGAACCTGAAGAGCCAAGATCAAGTGCCATGTTTATTTGAATATATAATATGAGAATTCAGCCCCCGTCTGCCAAGAATCAAGAAAGCTGGAATGATTTATCATTTGAGATCTCAAGAAAAATATGATGGGAATGTTAAAAACAAAAGCCTTTGCTTGAGTGTGATGGCTTAACGCATGGGCCTCATCAACTTGTGAAGGAATAACCTGCCCTACATTCAAAGCAGAATTGACTTTGTCTTTTTTAGTTGATGCATTCAAAACAAGCTTTGCCAGATTGGACGATGAAGTAAACAGGAAGGGCTGATGCAGAAATCTGAATTTCACTTTTAATTAGAGCAAAGAAGTGTGAATAAATGTAATGGTTGCATCAGACATTTAGCTTTGTACTCCGTGCTATTGGAGCAATTCTAACAAATAGATATTTTGTATATATCATGAAGGTGTACTGATTTAATTAACATCTGTATCAGATGTTTGTTTCATATACTTTGATTATATCATTGTCATCTAAAGGCAATACAATGCTATAGAATGAGTTAGAAATATACAATAAAAAAAGTTGTAGTTCATTAGACAGTTTTGCTAGACTCAAATTGAGAGGGAAAATGTTTTGTGTGAGTGTGTGTGAAAATATTTTATTGACTGCTTTCTAATGTCAAGTGAATTATCATTCTATTAAGCTCATACAGAAGTTTTTGAAATTCTTTCTGCAAAAAAAATACCAAACCAATTCCTAAATATTGTGACATTGTAGAGTCATTTTTAGTTTGTGTCTCTCTTCAAACTTCCACGTTAATTTTTGGCATAAGCAGTTAACCACAATAAGTAGTTTAATTAATAATGATGCCGTTAAAATTTATCATGCATAATTCCTAGCCTTGTGAAAGGCCTTCTCTGAATAATCTCCTTGATTAGTAGATTGATGAAAATGATCTTCACATATTTCTCCTTACATCATATCACACTCCTGTGATGATCAGGATATATATATGGCATCCCAATCAGCCTATATTTAATCCCAAACATTTCACTTTCCTTTTGTGTATGTTGACTCTTCTCTGCGTCATCGATATTGATTGGTTATAATTGATTGAAATCAATAGTGTTAAGAGTTCATTCAAGTTGAGACGATCATATTTTTACCCTGGCAGAAAAATTCACGATTGGGTTTATTTTTATCAGTAGTGAATTTCTACCATCATAATTTTAATACACTGATTAAGGCCTCAACATTGGGATTTTGGCTATTGTAATCTTAATATGTTGGCTTTTAAAGAAAAGTTTTTGTGACATCTGTACCTGATCCTTGACATTTATGTTCATTTCATCTGTGAAATTATTCCATGTAGTCTTTGAGTACACAAAAGGAAGAGAAAAAGAGGGAGAGAGAGAGAGATAGAGAGAGAGAGAGAGAAAGAGATGTGTTTGGCTGGGGAAATATATTGAAATCATCAGTGGGCTGCACCTGTTATAAGCAGAAATTTATTTGATTCAAATGCATTCATATTGGATCCATTTTATAATTTGCTTGAAATGTCCTTTGATCCCTAATAAAAACTTCATCAGTGCAATTTTCACTCATAATATAATCTAAAATTTGTTCTCTTTCTTTTCTTTTCTTTTGTCCAGGAATACGTTGAATATGCCTTCCTCATCATCTTTTTGATCGAGGCCCTGCTGAAGATATGTGCCCAAGGCTTTCTGTTCCATCCTGGCGCGTATCTAAGAAACGGATGGAATATATTAGATTTTCTTATTGTAGCTGTAGGGTAAGTACATTGTGTGATTGACTCTCTCTCTCTCTCTCTCTCTCTCTCTCTCTCTCTCTCTCTCTCTCTCTCTCTCTCTCTCTCTCTCTTTCTCTCTCTCTCTCTCTCTCTCTCTCTCTGTCCTCCTTCCTAGCACAGATTCAATGTGCTGGGTTTGTGGAGAAGGGATCTGGGGTAATGCATGAACGCAATTATTGCGTTTGGGAGGGAAAGATGATGAAGAAAATAGAAATATGATGCATGGCAATGAAAGACATTCAAGACTTACCCCTTTACACACTGAAGTTCCATTTGGGTTTATGCGGATACGTACATTTATAGTTGAAAATTTAGAATGTACCAGGGTTACATTTTCCTTTTTCACAAAATATTTATTTGATTATCAACAATTAAAATCATGTGTTTTCAAGTAAAATTTAAACTAGGCATAGGCTATTCAGTTTCCTTTGCTTTACGTTATGCCATTTTCGTTTTAGAGTAGAATTTGTATACGCCACTACATATGAATCCATATGAATATACCCAAAACATTTTCTTTTTCTGCTTGAACAATAATTAGTCAATTTTATAGGGTTTCATTTGTTTTTCTATTCATTACCAATAATAAATAGTCTTCCCACGTTCATTATGTCTTTGATTATCATTTCCACGTTTGATTCTTGACATTTTCCATTAATATTCTTTTTGTTATCATGTTGAGCCCTGTATTTTCTCATCTCAAAATGATGTGTACAGTGACAACACAGTGTTGTAGCTATTAATGGTAACTTAAAAAGTGGTATTAAACTATTGCAATACATTAGATGGATAGTATTGATTTTAGTAAATCTGTTGATTATAGAGTCAAATCATTTGAGAAATTAAAACCCAAACTGGTGAAAACAATAACTTTTACTATCAAATATTCCTACAATTATCAACTCCTTCTTTGAATTTGATCTTCTCTCACTTCTTTTTCAAAATCAACTTTTATTCAAATAGCATTTTCACAAAACATAGATTCTGCAGTTTATCAACAGTAACTTTTTTCATTCATGGCTGTTCTTTTTCATTCTCAGGCTTATCAGTACAATATTATCATTAAGAAATGTTGAGAACAACAATTTTGATGTGAAAGCTCTACGCGCCTTCAGAGTGTTCAGGCCCCTACGTCTTGTCTCAGGGGTTCCAAGTAAGTCTATCATTTTGTTTCAATAACGCAAGTTAAAGGCACTCTCTCACAATTTGAAAATATTCTTTTGTTTTTGATAAAGAGGATACTAATTGATATGGTGGAGATTGCTCCCAATATGTCCAATCACTTTTCAATTTATGGATTGTATGATCTACTTTGTAAAATCAAACAAAACAAAAATGGAATTTATTTCTTTTCATTTTGTTTTGCTCATGCATGACCATTTCTGATCATCTGGATGAATTGCAATGTTTATACAAAGAGATATATTCAAACAAAATATTTTTGCCATTTTCAAAAGGAAAACTATCCATGAATTATGTATTTAAGAAAAATTATTGTGCAGTTGAATGGTTGCCTTTCCCGTGGGCAAGATCACAGAAAGCTAGGTTTCATTTCCTTCACATTGTAAGGAATAACAATAGAGTGAGGGTCAATTGTTTTAATTGTGTAGAAGGCAACAACTTGAGATAACTGCTAATAAATCTTCTAGTAAATGGGGAAGGAAAGTTTATATCTTCACAAACAAAAACATATGAAAATTCTTCTTCATATTGTTCAAGATGTTTTTATGAAGTGTCCTTCTCTTGATCGATAACCTCATACATGAAATGTCATTTGTCGTTCGTATGAACTAGAACTTTGGGCCCCTCGTCTCGATGTGTAGTGACATTTGATTTCCTTTCACAAATGTAGCTACATTTAGCTCAATCAATACACCTAGGAAAGAGCCAGGAATGTGTGAATATAAATAAGACTCACACAGAAATATTTCCAAGGCATTCGGACATAATCTATAGGCATGATGTGCACAATTGAAATATAGTTCCTATATATTAGATGATATCCTATTATATTTTGAAACGATTGCAGGGCGCTACAAACCCACTTGCCCGCATGCCCAGGGCAACAAAATGAAGCTGTCGGGCAAGTAAATAAAATTGTCACTTGCCCCAAAAGAGCAAGTAGCAGCTTTTTCTAGTTTTCATCTACATGTACAAATTGGCATAGGCCATCAATTTGGGACAAAGGAAATTTTGTTCGGGCAAGCGATTTGAAAACTTGGTTGCCCGACTGGGCAACTGATGAAAAAAAATCTTGTAGCACCCTGGATTGTTTGTAAAATGAAGTCTGAAGAAATGAGGTGATTGTGGTACAGAGAAGCTTTACCCGTCATATCATCGATAATGTCATGATTTAACGAGGTGTTTAAGCTACATTTTGCCAACTGTTTACTTTTTGTTCATTAAGTATAATGATACATATTGTAATATTTCTTTTTAATAAAATCTCACTTGCATCGACTTGCATTGACGTACAATATTTTTGAAAATGAATACAGAAAACTCTTTACCTTCATTTTTATTGTTTATAAAATTAAAAAAACATAAGATTTTATTCATAGTAAAGTAATTTATGTTTAAGGCTTTATGGTCATATTGTTTTTGATAATGCTGAGGTTGCCTTATAGGAATGAATGAAACTATTACACTGGATCCAATACTTTGAAATCCCACACTCACAGCATGAATATTGAGAGAATACAAGATTATTAACACTCCCTCTCATAGTGACCTTGATTTTGACATAGCTTTTCTTTTCTCTCCTCTAAGGTTTACAAGTTGTCTTGAATTCCATTTTCCGTGCCATGGTGCCCCTCCTTCACATAGCTCTCCTCGTCATCTTCGTCATCATCATCTACGCCGTTATCGGACTCGAGCTCTTCATGGATTATATGCATAATACATGTTACTATCAAGAAACAAGTGAGTTCACTGTAAATGCCAATATTTTAGTGTACATAAGTGAAAGTGGCGTAGTGTAGTGGTCCTGACTCTCTCCTTTCAACCAGAGAGTCGCGGTTTGAGCCCTAACTATGACATTAATTTCCTTCAGCAAGAAATGTATCCACATTGTGCTGCACTTAACCCAGGTGAAATGAATGGGTACATGGCAGGAGTTTATTCCTCGAAATTTGAAAAGCTTATGCGCCTAATAGCTGCACTGCTCAAGCCAGGGTAATAATGCTGAGATTGTAGAGCGCTTAGGGACTTCTCATAAAGAGGTGATTAGTGCTATATAAAAGCTGTTCATTATTATTATTATAATAATTTTGAGTGAACTCATTGAATTTCAGACATTTTAACACATTAGCAAGATGTTATGTTCGCGTTTTGCAAGATTATTGCACACAAATCTAAGGGCATTCTAATGAGAGAAAATTTTAGCCACTTTGTGGTTGCAAAATTTGTGAAAATAAAACCACAGCAAAAAGGACAGCTTATAAAGTATTTCATTGAGAAATGTATGAATCTTGCTAATTAATTCTTTTTTCTTCAAGTTTTGAAGTACTCTCTGTTCTAAATTTGTGCTCTCGTCCTCTTGTTTTATAATATTAATGCTTGATATAGGCTCACTTATGTAAGGACCTTTAGGAAACCCTGTTTTGCAGTCTCTTCCAAGAAATGGATTGGATTCTGTTTGTGAGTTTCCTATGGATTCCTTGGTTGAAGTGTGGATTAAAGAATTTAAAGATTGTGGATAGGAAGATCACAACACGATATTAACTATTTCTGCCAAATAAAGTGGGTTATTGACATTAGGTTCTTAAGCCGTGTATTGAACTGTGCGGACACAACAATCACAAGCAGGTTTAGAATTGAATAGCTTAACGATGGACCATTAAATTAGTGTCTGACTTAATATAACGGAAATAGATTATATTGAGTTACATACATATCGTACAGATATCCTGCAAGACCCGAGTTTCATACAAATAGGCTATATTGATACATGATTCAAGTTTCATGAAATAAATTATGGAAGTATGTATTATTGAAAAAAAAACTTGATATAACCAAAGTTTCATGAAAGAAACTTGGAAGGTTTTATCATTAAAACAAGCCTTTTCTACTTTGAGGTGCAGTTGTAATGATATTCCACTATTCTATCGATTGCTTTTATGGCTAAGATAATATCAGAATGAATATCGATTCTAATCACCATAAGTGTTGACCTTTGGCTAAATCAATTTTCTAGTAATTGAAAGCATCACTTGGCAAATTTTTTTTCACTTCTGTTCACTTTCTGTGCAGATATGATATTGGGTCTTCAAGATATATATCAATAATTTTTTCCTCCAGTTGATTCAAAGCGTAATCATATAGAACGTAGCTAAGAAAGGTTATCCTAAAGTAGATTTTTATTACCCTCTGGCCATCTTCCAAGTGGTTATGTTAGCAGATAAGCATCTATATCTCTGCCAATGCACTGCCCTCTCGAAGAGCCATTGCCTCTAACACGATCCTAACCCTGCTCTGTGCTTCTTGGTACAATTGGTTTTCTGTCTCCACGACAACTGCCCCAAGCAATTCACAGGGGGTAGCTGTCTATCTTGGCATTGAACAAATGGTAGAGAGAAAGAGACAGAGAGAGAAGGAAGATGAAATGGATAAGTACAAATTTAATACCACCCAGGATGATATCACAGAAAGTATATTATATTTTAAATATTTAATTTTTTGGAGGTATATAATTTCATATTTTTTCATGGAATAAAAATCTATTTAAAACATTCAGTTATCCAAAAATGAAAAAGAAGTGAATTATTCTGAAAGTGTGTTGGTTTACTACTACAAAGGGTCTGTATTGCCAGCCTTTTAGCAAAACTTTAAAGATTTTCAAATGATCAAAATTTTCAAAATAATTTTCAAAATGTTTAAAGTCACTTAACCTTGTTATATTTTCTAAGTAATAGATACCATACAGCCATTGTATGTTTTCCGCAATAAAGAATCTTAAGATTTACGAGTTGCTTACGGTTTTCTACACACATAATTCCTGCTTCTTATTATAGATAGAGAAAACAAGGTGTAATGCTGTGTCTTGTAGATTATTATTCAATTACAAAGTAGGTGCATCCATTGATTGAAAATATTTCAGCCCTTCCACACATTGTAAGCCAACATATGGCTATCACCTCATCAAAATTGCCATGTGAGTTCTGTTTGTTGGCTGTATCCTTTCCACACATCCTTTTCTATATCACCCATCATATTGTAAGCAATTTTTGTTGCAAGACTATCAAACGGGCATTTACCTCAGATTAAAACGAAAATATACATCAAGATGGGCTGTATGAGTAAATATGTTACATTGCTGATACAACAATTTTTTAAATGAAAACAGTCATGACAAACCTTAGACTGGATAAAAGATGAATACGGATCAAAAATGTAATTTCAAAAGGATTTTGATATATTGAGGTCAACCACCAGCAGACAAATTAATCTATGCCCAAGGTGTTAGAGAACACCAGAGATAGATTTATTGCAAAAAAGGGGGACTTGGAAAGGGGCTCTTGGAAAGCCAACCACACACTTTACTACCAGTTTACGATCTGATTTCTAAAAAAAAGTATAATTGTATCTTTCAGAAGCACTTGAGCACATAGAAAATCATTTATTGATATTGTCAACATTCAGTCTAATATTAAAAAGAAGAAGATGGTGTAATGCAAGCTTTTGTAACATATACAACATTCAAAACAATCAAAAGGAAGTCGAAGCAGTGCTCAGATTTGAAACTGATTTGTGTGTTGTATCTTAAAGTATAAAGCTGATTGACTCATTGAATTAAATGTTTGGTAAGAATATCAGCAAGAATCAGGGAGATTTTAATGGTCAAAATACCCATCTCGAATGCTACTTTGATTCCTTCCCAAATCGTATTATAGGGTGTGTGATTAGCTTAAAGCTCAGGTCAAGTTTAATCATTATTAACATGATATAAACTATTTCTTTGAAATGAAGTCGAATACCAATTCAGTACTCCTTTGTAATAATCAGAACTGGCTTGTGATTGTTGTGTCCTCCCAGTTCAATACACGGCATATGGATCTATTGTGCCATGACCCACTTTATTTTTTTGAAATAGTTTATATGGTGTTTATTATATATTCTGATTTGACTATTTTACGATAATAGTTTATTCTAATTTGACTATTTTACGGAAATAATTTATATGGTGTTTATTATATATTCTAATTTGTATGGTGTTTATATGGTGTTTATTATATATTCTAATTTGACAGCTATTCTTGCAATGGATGATCCCCACCCGTGTGGAAGCGGGTTCCAGTGCGATGAACTGATCGCAATAGGGATCAACAACACAGACTGTTTGGATATTTGGGAGGGACCAAACGATGGAATCACTACGTTTGATAACATTGGTCTTGCTATGCTCACTGTGTTCCAGTGCATCACTATGGAGGGTTGGACAGACATCATGTATGACGTAAGTAATCACTCAGATTAGAAAACTTACAATTATCGTTGTCATGTTGATTTGTCACCATTTATGTGTTGTTTTCATGGTTTGATGACTATATTGTATGTAAATTAATCAATGCTGGATTTATGATGTGATGGTCACAGAGAAATCTGGAAGATTTTCTACACAATCATGACATTGTGAAATTGTTAGCAAAATTATGTTTCATTGTACTGGCAAGAGATGAATATCTGGGTCTGATTACATTGGGAAAGCTTACTTCATCAGTATTTATTGTGATTTTCTTTTGAATATATCATGAATAGTTATATTTTTTTCTATAATCATAATTACTAAATTTATATTGCAAAGTGAAGAATTATTAGGAACATCAAACATCAGAATGCACATTAGAAAGATATTAAACAACCTCATTCTGATTTTAAATTAATATAGGATCATTAAGTATTTGATCCATTTTGAAATAATACAATCCGAAGTCATGACTCCAGTGTGCACAAAATGAGCACATAGGTCACTTTCAATTTATCAGGGAAATATTATATGCGTATGAAATGATAGATATTGGACTTACTTTCTATATCTAATTGTTGACACATCTCAAAGTATTTTACATAATTCCATGTTAGTCATTTGTAAAAAAATGATGGTTCCAGTACATTTTCCATCCTGAAATCATAACTTCCTTGATGGGGAAATATGGATCTGGGAGTAATGATTATGAACATCCACGCCCGTGACATTTGCCTTCTAGCGACAAGCAAATACCCCTATCTCAATCGGAGAGCATGTAACAGGTTCATTTAGTTCCATCGTCTTTTGGGAGATGCGATGGACAGTGGTTTACTGTTGCTTGTTTATCCAAGCTCCCATAACACAAGCCACAAAGAGTTCAGGGTATCAAGGCATACTCATCGCTATGGACTATATTGGAGCCTTATAGTGAAAAGTTAACAAGGGCTTGTATCAAAACACTTTGGGCTCGCACTTGGTAAGGGCTTTTTTCAAACCTTATTACCATACGCTTAGAAAGAATTTGTATCAAAACCCTATATACACACTCTAAGCTAGGGCTTTTAAAAATTCTTATGGGCATATTCTTGAATCAATACCTTTTAAGCTCAAAGTTCATAAGGTTTTTTTTTTTAACCCCCATAGGCACACTCATGGTATGGTATGGTACTTTATACCCAATCATTAAAAAGACATATAATATACAACATAATACGACATAAGAATACATTTGACAAATTCACATGTGAAATAACTTGCAATTAATAAGATTGGCTGGATTGCCCTTTCAGAAGAATTATAATTCTTCCAAGGGAAGAACATGGAAAGGGCTTGTATCAAAATCATATGGGCACTCTCTTAGCTAGGACTTGTTTTGAGAACTTATGTGAACAATCTTAACAAGTTCTTGGATCAAAACCCCATTGATACACACTTAGCTTGGGTATTTATTGAACCTTATGGCTGCACTATTAGTGAGGGCATGTATAAAAATATTGTGGACGCACTCTTCGCAAGGGCTTGTATGAAAACCTTAGGGCACGTTCTTAGCAACAGACTGTATCAAAATCCTATGTGCATGCTCACAGAAAGAGCTTGCTTAAAATCCCTATGGGCCTACTTTTAGTAAGAGCTTGTATCGAAACCCTTGGGTGCACTCTTAATTGATGGCTTGTTTCCAAACCGTATAGTCAGTGTTAGGATGGGCCTATATCAAAACCCTATAGGAACACTGTTAGCAAGGGTATATATCAAAGGCCTATGGGCATGCTCTCAATTAGGGTTGAATCCCATGCCCTATCAAAGAACTTACATTAGCTTTTGTGTTTGCATGCAGGATTCCATATATGTCTATGAGGCAAACCAAAGAAATTGTTAAAATGGACAATAAATTTCTTATTTCATCAACAGGGGAAGATTCTGTACTTCTTAAATATTTCATAATGTAGGAATGATTGCTTCGCAAGAAATTGTTTTTTAGAGATGCAAAAAAATGTCCCCTCTGAATCAATGATTCACTTGCAAATTGTGTATTTTAGATTTTTCCTTATACATTTTTTCATTCAAAAAGTTGGCAGGTAGTTTAATAATTTTTATGGTTCCAATATGGATAAGGGAATTACAAAAAATATCATGTTTCACAGAGAGATGGGAATAATGGAATGTTGGTGGAGAGCCATAGGCAATGTTCTTTGTATAGAATATAAAATGGCAGCTATTAAATTCAAATTTGATTTTGGATGTAATTCTATACATTGCGTAAATCTTTGTTTATGTAAGAAGTCAAGCAAATATGATGTATGAAGAAATGTGCAAGTATTTTGCATCATCAGATATTAGAAGATAAGAAATTGCCGAGCTAGGCAGTTGGGAGAAATAAATTTGAGATTAGCAGACAAACTCATTTAAAGACAGATATGTAATGAAGTGTCACATTCCTTTTGCAAAAAATAATGCTTTAAACTGAACTAAAATGAGATGGAATTTTAACTTTGGAGACTATATTATAAAATATAGATTTCCTCTCAGAAGAACATATTCACATCTTCAGTAGACAGCACGTAAGATTCAATTTTAAGATTAATTCTTGTTTCTTTTAGACAGAGTCTATATAAATTTTTTAAACAGAGTACATTTTTTAACAGAGCATATTTATGGTGAGAATATGTTTCGTAGACATCATGTAACTTACTTCTGTTAATAATCAGTTAAAATTGTAATGAAAATGGAATAGGATACGCTAAATATAAAGAAAGTAATCGTTTGACAGAAGACAGATCATAGGCTTGATTGATGCTAGATCTACACCAAATGAGGATATCTTTTTAAAAGAAAGTTATTTTTTCACATAATTATATTTTTGTATCTAAGCTTTATTTTCAGAATCAATAAAGACTATCATCATGATGAAAAGAATGAGAAAACTCTAAATTTGAAGAAATTGATTTTTTTTTATCCAGCATTTTCCTCAGACTAATATATTCATATCTTCAGTAGACAACACGACAACTGTTTTGTCAGAATTGGTTCAGATGGTAATAATTTTCACTCATATTGTGAATTTTGCATGCTTTAGAATGATGGATTATGAAATATAATGAAACTGATTTTTACCTACACTGTTAAAAAGTGGCTTGAAAATAGTCAGATGGAAGCCAAATATAATTTTAGTCAAATTTAACACGTTTCTTTATTGGGTTTGACCGAGTTTCACCAATTTCTTACTGTAAATTAGTAATATACTGACTAGTTCACCAGTTAACATCGACTGACTATTTGTCTAATTATTTTTTAACCTGATCGTTTCAAGAGTGGAAGTAGATTATTCAGGTTTTGAGATATAGAAGAGTTAAGCAAATTTTTATCTTGAGTAGACAGCCTTTTTTTTTTATATATATATCCAGTCTTTTATCATTTAAAGGATAACAAGTTTAACAACACACTTAATGCATGTATATGAATGTTATGATTAATTTAGTCATCAAAGAATGAATCAAGATTAAGAATCATGAACTCCATGTTTTTAACGTTAAGTATACACTCTAATATGGAATCTAGGCACCATGTAGGTCAATAATGATCTCTATTGTTGTCATTAAAGCAATTGTCTCTTATTTCATTGAAATTTGGGAATTTGATAATATTCAATCACGTTTGTAATACTGAGTTATCTTTTCGAGCTATCTTTCTTGGAACTTTGTTACAAATTTTATATCAACATATTTGATCAAAGGGCTAGCTTTCGAGATTAAAGTTTAAGAGTGATCATTTGTTCAAATATCACATCCAAATTGTAACATATTTAGTTTTGGAATTGAAATTTCATGTTCACTAAGATGCCAATTAGTTTTGTTAATTCTTTTGGAGTGATAATTTTACCTGGATTGGTGGAAATTGTCTGCAATGCATACCAGTACTAATGCACGCCCAGAAGCAGCAATCAATATCCATGTTCTTTTAATACTCTGGTTATAGACTCTTCAGCCTGTAATCCAAACTAGTAGAAATGGATTATGTGCATTAAATGATGATATGTGTGTACATAGGCTGGAGATGAGAGTCTATCCAATCCCAGACTCTCGCACTTCACATTAAGGATGTTTGCATGCTGAAATTGCAATATGGAGAACATGCTATGTCTTAACCAAGGAAAGGCTGCTGAGACTGAATACAATCCAATTTATGCCATTTCCCTAAATTTTATGTAATTAATTAGTCACCTGAGACTCAATATTTAGTCATGTGAGACTGAAAGCTTTGTGTTTGAGACGATACACAAAAACATACCTATAGAATTATTGTTGTAATCATATAAAGAAAGAAAAACTATAGTGATCTTTTTTTTAAGTAGAAAGAGATTTTGAGAAAAGTGACCTACTAGCTCAGTAATCTCTTACCTATAATTTACTCATGTGAACATGGTCTGTTCTCATATAAATACCCCTTAGAGAGAGCATACGTTTCAGCAGTGTATCTTGTGCAGTACATTCATACTCATCTTACATAGAATTATATTGTTCGTCTGAACAGGGTCTTTATTCGCACATACCTACATGTACTTGTTTCAGCACTTGTTTCAGTGCGGTATCATGAGCAGTACTCCTATAAGAAAAAAAATTATATCATCCATGTGAACAGGGCTTATACTGACAGAAATACCCCAAAGGATAGCACATGTTTCAGCATGGTATCATGAGCAGTACTCCTCTCAGATAAAGATTATATTTCCTGTGTGAACAGGGCCTATACTCACATAAATACCCCTGATAGAGAGCACATGTTTCAGCGCAATATCATGAGCACAATTCATCTTAGAAAAGAGAATACATTGCTCATGTGAATAGGGTCTATACTCACATAAATACCCCTGAGGGATAGCACATGTTTCAGCGCGGTATCATGAGCACAATTCATCTTAGAAAAGAGAATACATTGCTCATGTGAATAGGGTCTATACTCACATAAATACCCCTGAGGGAGAGCACATGTTTCAGCGCGGTATCATGAGCAGTTGGAGCCTGGCAATTGGAGATGGTCCCAATTGGTGTAGTTTGTTGATCTCATATTTAAATGATACTGTGTCTGGAAACAGCGTAATAAAGAAAGTGATTGCCAGCAGGCCTGCGTCTGCGTTTCATTGGAAGAGGATTACCAGAAACCACTCGGTTAAGTGAGATCCTTTGAAGGAAATCAGGGTCATTGAAGATGAATATGATGCTCTTAGAGAGAGGCACTTTGAACT
>BQKZ01003566.1:10624-26763 GCA_036244855.1 Temnopleurus reevesii
GGAGAGGATGAGGACAAGAAAAGGACTAAAATACTCCCAGACGCAAATCAAGCTTCCTAATTAAGTGCAGCGCCTACGTCACAATCAAAATTATGCGCGCGCTTAATTGATGTGCGCGCACAGTCCTGCGCAGCCAAGTTGCGCATAAACTCAACTGGCGAACGTCCTTAAAACCATTTTCTGTATTTAGTTCTTGTGGGTGACAGAAAAGGCATGACAACAAAAAAAGATAATTTCTTACGTTTTTTTTTTAATTTCCAGCGCACCATTGGAATTATTTAAAAAAAGTAGTCACTTGCTTGATCTCATAGAATTAAAGAAACATTTTTAAATTGTGTTACATCACCAATCCGAAGCAAATTACCGGTATTCATATTATATACTGGCTCCAAACAAAAATTAGAGGCACTTTTAATAAAGGTTTCGACAGTGCCATTTTCTAAATCACCGCTTAGAGAGTTGCGCAAAGATGAAGATTGAGCATCATTGTGCAGCTCGGGGTCATTCGTAACTTGCTTATCGAGCGAGCGGAGCGACCGAGGCAAAATATCACATTTGATGCCCGCTATTCACAAAATCATAGCATTTGAAAGGAATTCTCACTTGTCATTTTTTTGCCTGAATGTAAAGAGGAAAAAAATAAGTATATACGAGCGTTTTTTTTTATACAATTTTACACCCAAAAGTTTGAGAAAGCGATCTTTATTCACATCTAATAAATAGCCTTGTGCCAACTCAATATTGATAAGATATCGTACGAGCGAGCGGAGTGATCGAGGGAAATTTTGTCAATTTTTAGTTTTTGCTATGATGAGCTTAGTACGTGCACTGCTTGTCATTTTGGGAATTCAAAGTTCTTGGTCAAGAATCGTGATACATTCTGCTTAACAACTTGAAAAAAGACCTCCATGTATAAAAGTTAGGAATAGTGAATGTTTTACCGCTCGAACTCGGCTCTTTCTGCCATAGAATCTGCATTTTTAACGATACGTCTGCTAAACTCAGTGGTCTAGCGCTGCCAACTCGCTACGGCAAATGGGAATGGGAGGTATCCACAGAAAAAATTAAAATCGAGTGTGCTTAGACGCTGGAATCCGAGTCAATTTTGGTAAAACTTAAAATGTGAAATTTATCACTCTCCTTTCCTTTTCTTCTCTCTTTCGCTTTTTTTTTGTTTGCACTTTACCAAGCTCAGAAACTCTAAACACTTCGTAAGACTTTCTGATCCATGTTGTCGTCGCGTGTAAATTTGATTCGTCCTCTCTTCGGCTTCGATTTCTTCTAAAAACGTGCGAAACGCATACGTTTGCGACTGCCAAGCTGTGAGCCAACGAAATAAAGCTTGCTCACTCGCTATTCCAGCTAAAAAAAATATCCGTGATTAATCAAAATGGCCGCGGACAGTTTGGTCCTCTGACGTCATGTCGTCCTGCCTTTAATTAATTTGCTCACAAACAATAAGCTCGTTAAATNGCCTTTAATTAATTTCCTCACAAACAATAAGCTCGTTAAATTCTCACAAGAATATGTATGAATCGCAATATGCATTTCTATAAAACGTATATAAGCCTACATTTCTTGAAGGGAACATTGATCAGTCAGGACCATTCGCGGAAATCCACCAATTCAAAATTGGTGGATTTTCATGCATTTTTCCAATTCAACGGTAGAGGTCGATGGGCCATGGGGAGAGCCGATTACGCAAGGTGATCGTTTACGTGTTTGTACAGTCTATAATCACCGATTTTCTCTCTCGCTCTCGCTCGCTCTCTCACTATCTCTCTCCCGAACCCACTCTGCACGAAACAAACATGAACGCGATAACATGCTAGTCTGCCAGAACAGACCCTTGGGTTTCGTTATGCGCACACACAGAGAGTGATACAGGGTATATATGCATTGTGTGTCTGCATGCTCTCTCCTAGACTGAGGGTAAAGCGATGCTATATGTGTGTGATGTAGTCACACAATATGCATACCCTGTATCATGCTCTGCGCATGCACACACCGAAGGTCTACGGTATGTGCTTGCAAACTAATAACATGCCATTTCCTCTGCATGCGATCGGCATGCAACAGCACGTAAAGCTAAGATGACTGGAAATGGCATATATGATCGTGAATAGGAGAAGTGAAGAAAGAAAATTTAGAAGACAAGATAAACCTACCTTCAAAAGTCCACAATTTTCTTTGGAACGCCTAAGCTGCGAGACATGATCTCGTATCATAACAATTCATGGCAATTTCCTTACAATAATTATCATGTTCACACACATATCCTTGGTCAATAGTGTTCCGGTATAAATCCTCTTCTGAATTGGTCAAGTTTATCACAACAACGCATGGCAGAGAAAATAAGGTTTGATATCAAGATGAACAGAAGTTTTCACGGTCTAAACTTGTACAATACAACGAAAAAAGATGCAGACCACTTGGATTTCTCACGGCATGCAACCTTTATCACTCAAGATAGAGGAGAGGGAGAGCGGAAAGATTTTTCCTCCCTGTATGTTATAGTATAGTCTGTTATAATTAGGCGTTAAATTTTCATTATTCTATTTCCTTGACCTCAAATCTAAATTAAAAAGAGACTTATGATTAGAGAAAATATGGAACATGTAAACAAGGTATTGCTTCTAAGACTATCCCTAGGTAAGATTGTGTAATGTCCCTCCTCCAGTTGGACCGTGGTTATATAAATAGAGGAAGTCAAAACTCTCTCTCTTTCCCTCTCTCTCACGCGGGCGGGAACCGCTGGTATTTCAAATATCAAGAACAACGAAGAGTTTGGCCGTTATTCTTGCACGAAAAGCTCTCAAGGTTCAGGCTAGAATATTTTAGAAAAAATCACAAAGGTGCGTTAGTTATCTGTCATCAGGTATGAGAGATATTAACATCATCTAGCCTGAACCTTGAGAGAAAATATTTTTTGTTAGATCCAATGTCAAAACAGGAAATTTTTCCCATAGACACAACACGCATACCAAAGTGTTGCGTAATATTCATGTACGAACTCGTGAGGAGATGCATGGAAATCCACTAATTTTTCGATTGGTGGATTTCCGCGAATGGTCCTGACTGTTGATATTTCCAAACTGAATATATGAGTAAATAATGATAATAAAATTTCTTATGTGGCTCTTTTCCCATGCGGCCCAAAACGCTCTAACAACATTATTACCCCGATCAAAGGATACAACAATATAGCAACCACACATGCACACACGCGCATGTACAATCCCACCCAACAAAAGATTAGTTTTAGTTTTATTTATATTACCTGCCCTTTTCAAAAAGACATACATACCAAAAGATGATGTGCTATAATTCGTTGGTCGCTCGGTAGTCCATGCCTGGTAGGTCGTTGTTTCTGTAGTCAGAATCGGTGGTAAACATATTCAACAGTATTTCAACAGTTATTCAAAAATATTCTCACAAACAATACAGAAACAAAAACAAATATCTATAAGTTCTGACAAGGGAGAAAAATGAATAAAATATGTGATAGCCCTTTTAAAATGAATGCACTGATTTTATTTTGTTTCCTGTCTGGCTCTACTTCACGTGTGAGAGTGATTGGGGCACTTTTGTAGCAATCTCTAAAATGTTACTTCCTGAAGGATTAAAAATGATTTCCACGGCCCCGCAGCATAAAGCTTAAAGCCAAGATATAGTGTTGGTGAAGATTAAGAAATGTAAAATTTTACGGGGTGTTAATCATGACCTATACATCATACACACATTTCGAAACGATAGAATACTTTCTATAAATAATNCTTTCCACAGTGTGTTCACACTGTGAAATAATTTTCACACTGTGAGATGGTACATTCACACTGTGAAATTGAATTTCACAATGTGAATAGTGTGTGGTTTTCCACATTGTGGATGGGTCCACAATGTGAATATACCACGTTCACAGTGTGAGCTATGCTTTCACACTGTGATCACACTGTGATCCGCCTTTTCACACTGTGTTCACACTGTGCTCACACTGTGAATGTGTGTGTTCTTTCCAGCAGGGCACTGAAGGCAAAATCTCTGCTCAGGGTAAAATCATTCTGAAAACAAACAAATTTACTTAATTTTAGCGAAGAATTTAACACCTTCGGCGTCAGATTTGTGATTCGTGGTTACTATGTCCCCATGGGCATTTACGACTTAACCCAACCTTGAATTTTGATAATTCTCGCCACCGAAACTAAGAGATATCAAACGATATATCACAATACCTTGCTAAGACTATAAAATTAAACATTGCTGACCTTTCTTTAGGTGCTGCATCAAAGAACACACACCACGGTGTATTAATGGTTAATATCAGAAAAAAAAATATTTGAAATAAAGTGTATAAAAAACTTCTGTAACTAAAAAGTGGAGCGCACATGCCCAAATGTCCGAAACCGGAAGTGATTATCCCGACTCAAATGACTTGCTTACTACAAAACTGCACAGCGCCATCTGTTGTTCTTAATTTTCTTTTATTGTCGGCTTATTTTATTGTCGGTGGAAAGAATTACATACAAGATTTAAAGCTTGGTCATAGGGAGAATGTTTTACACATGTTTGGCAAATTTTACTAAATTCACGGTTGATTCCTGCAAAACCGTAGTAACAGTAACAATTATAGCAACCTTTACGGTTATTGCAGGAACCCCTACAACTACAGCCGTTTAAAAGTCTCGAGAAATAAAGTTTCCATGTATTTACTATGACTGTCCGTAAACTTACGTTTTCAAACTTTTTAGGAGTTTATGCTACAAATCGTGGTTGGGCTAAACATCCTTGCAAAGGGAAAAATCACATGGATGAACTCATAACCACTATCGTATGTAATGGAACTATTTCAACAAATGATCGTTCATCATTTTGACTAGTTTCAGAATTTCTCCGATATCATTCCTCATTTTGACTACTTTCATAACTATTACTGATCTAATTAATAATTTTGACTAGTTTCACATCTACTCCTGGAAACCTTCATCATTTTGACTAGTTTCACATCTACTCCTGATACCATTCACAATTTTGACTAGTTTCATATCTACTTCTGACATCATCCTAATTTTGACTAGTTTCATATCTACTCCTGATATCATTAATCATTTTGACTAGTTTCATATCTACTCCTGATATCATTCATCATTTTGACTAGTTTCATATCTACTCCTGATATCATTCATCATTTTGACTAGTTTCATATCTACTCCTGATATCATTCATCATTTTGACTAGTTTCATATCTACTCCTGATATCATTCATCATTTTGACTAGTTTCATATCTACTCCTGATATCATTCATCATTTTGACTAGTTTCATATCTACTCCTGATATCATTCATCATTTTGACTAGTTTCATATCTACTCCTGATATCATTCATCATTTTGACTAGTTTCATATCTACTCCTGATATCATTCATCATTTTGACTAGTTTCATATCTACTCCTGATATCATTCATCATTTTGACTAGTTTCATATCTACTCCTGATATCATTCATCATTTTGACTAGTTTCATATCTACTCCTGATATCATTCATCATTTTGACTAGTTTCATATCTACTCCTGATATCATTCATCATTTTGACTAGTTTCATATCTACTCCTGATATCATTCATCATTTTGACTAGTTTCATATCTACTCCTGATATCATTCATCATTTTGACTAGTTTCATATCTACTCCTGATATCATTCACAATTTTGGCTAGTTTCATTACTACTCCTGATATCATTCATAATTTTTACTAGTTTTATTCATTTTTTTTAATTACTTCTATATTTTAAGCAACTGAAAAAAAAAACAACCACATGACAACCACTGTGCTCCTAAATACCGACATGAATACAGAATATAAACAATGATCAATATCAGATAAAATGTTCGGTGGGATATGCAAAAATAAAATAGAATGAAAAGGATTAAATTTAGTATAGCTCAAAAAAAACCCGTTCAACACAGCAAATCTCTCTTTCTCTCGAAATAAGCACTCCACACAAACACAGCTCTCTGTACACACACTCTATCATAAGTGTATTATTAGAATATCATTAGATATACTAGAAGAAAATGTATTATATAATGTACAAAAATATCATCGATAAAATTTTTACTAACCTCCATCAAAACACTGCAAAGATACTGCCACATATACATACCAAACAATTGCATAACTCTAAAATCTACAGATAGTGCGTGTGGCTAGAATGTTGATCAATACGTCATAATTAAAACAATTGTTTCATGCGCGTGTTATTAGAAGCGCAGACCATACGCGAATAACAACACAATTTTCAGCTGATCTGCAAACAATTTGCAATTGAGTGCAACTTTGTATATATATGGCACTACTGGCAACACCCTATAGACAAACACGAGAGCCATATAGAATAACTGTTTTCTTACATAAAGATAAAGAATGTCGGCCTTGTACAAATCACACATTTTTTCATTATGCCCCAGTCACATAGAGGACCCGACTGACCACGATTCAACTCGACTCTTTGTTTGCAGGCAATTAACTCTGAAATGAACAAAGAGTCGTGTTGAATCGTTTTGCTTCCGGGCTTCTATGTGACTGGGGCCTTTCTCTCTCCGCAATTCATACTCACGTGCACTTGACTCGACCAGCAGGGTGGCGAATACGATGAGGGCGAGTTGGAAGGTCCCACCTCCCATTTTCAACATTCGTGAAATCTTTCTCCTCAATTCCCTATCTCCTGAAACCTTCTATAAAAATGCCTGAAGTGACCAGGAGCAAACTTGGGGAAATGAAATTCAAATCTGAGCATGATTTGCAGCGGCATCACATTATTATAGGTATTAAATCGAGTGATTGATTCTCGATACTGGCAGTTTTTTTGTTTTTGTTCCATTTCAAGTCATGACGTATTGGAAGCAGCTACAGTGTATACATATAGAATGATGAATACATTGCATCAATATCATTGCCATTTTCATGCTTTGAGTTATGTTCCCATTTTACGTAATTAGCTATTTTTGACGTATGAAATTTAACTATTTTTGTTTGTTTCTAAAAGGTATGGGCTTGAATATGGCCCGCAGATGATAAGATGATAAGAATTTTTCGTGGATTTATTCAACTGAAAATCCTTGCGTGAACTAGTTCCTCGTAATATATCATTCTACTTTCTGAACAATAAAACAAAATGGAGATGAACAGTAACCTTGTAAATTATTTCAAAACAGATTCACATTATTTCCATTCTTGCAGCCGGGCTTTCATCATCCTAAAATATCTAATTAAAACATTAAAAAACAAAATAAACGTCTCTCAATTCAATCCTTCAGAATTCATATGCGTCTGGGACTGTGAACGGAATTCCACCGCACACCTTACGATGCGATTAATAACTCGTACTTAGCATTCTAAATGGGCATTTTGACCATTAAAATCTACTTGATTCTTATTCGGAAAACTCCTATGAATACCAAACATGATTTCAAATGCATTAATCAGCTTTACACTGGATGCAAGGGAGAAATCAGTTTACAATCGTAGACAATCTTGAGGCTGCTCAGACTGTTCTGACTTCCTTATGACTCGGTTCGATGTTCCTTCAGACGAGAAAGCTCATTATGCAATTTTCTTGATTTTACTATTGAGTTTTCCGAATCTCAAACAAATATTTTCAAATACTTCTGAGAGGGGCAATAAAGCCCGCCACACACGCCTTACGACCGACTTGCCAGGGGCGGATCAAGCTTTTTTTTCCCCGAAGATCGGGTTTTGGATGCCAAGGTAGACATCGGCGAGGGAGTGGAGCGACCAAGCCCGAGCCCCCTTCCCACAGTATGGAGATTTTTTTCATTTTTAGGGTTGCCAGCTGTCGATTTTAAGCATACTTTTATGCTCTTTTTTTGTTTTTGTACTTGGCAGCCCATGGGGGAGTTTCAACGCCCCCCTCCCCCCCTCGTAGATCCGCCACTGCTTGCGACTGAGTGAGTCAAATTGTGACGTCATGACCTTGTGAGACTGATAGTTGCACATAGTTGGATGCAACTTTGACGCTGAGCCGTGGGCATTTCAAATGTTGAATCCTTACAACTGAGTAAGAAACTCACATCCAGACGAGAGTGACGTCACAACGATAATGATAAAAATATGTGTGTCAAGTGTCGCGTTGTAAATTTCGCGGTGACACATTGTAAATTTAACATTTCAAAATGTAAATTTCCCGGTTGTTTTACTTCTACCCAGTTAAAAGATACCAGCAAAATAACAATCGAAACGCAGTAGTGGGCTCGGATTGCAATGTGTGCGGTCGTATTGCTTACGACTGGCTTATGATTCAGTGACATCATCAAGTCACAAGCCAGTCGCAAGATGGTTGAGTCGTGGCGTGTGCAACCGGCTTTATTAAAAATCATTTCAGAATGAAATCTTTCAGAATGTGATTGCTTTACAAATGATTTTGTATAACGAATGTGTGTATGATACAGTATCATCTGGACGAAATACATTCCTTTTCTGTTTTTTTTTTCACTCTCACAAGTATTGCATTATGCGAATAGGAAAATTTACTAATATTCAAATTTATGGCAGTTTCTTGCCGACGACCGTGGTACGTGGTATTTGTTATATTTGAAATTCAGTTTGCATGCATTACTTGTTGCTATGTCGGACAAGCCTCTTGCAAGCTTTCGAGTCGACAAGAACGACATTTGTGTACAAAGATCGCATAAAACTTGTAATTATTAGAAACCCGCATTTTGAGACAGTAATTGCAGCGCCTTAAAACCAGAATGAGATCATTTTTAATCAAATGCTCCCCTATTTGCTTCCGAATATTCGTATTTTTCAGAAAATTATATGTGCACTAACATTTTCCACAAACATTTTGTTTAATGTAGCTTCTTTTGTAAGTTACGTCACATACATGTGTGTTCAGTAAGTGGCTGTATGTTGTACAAAGTCAGATACAATTTCATTGAAATGTGTTCTTCTACATTAAAAAAAAAACTTGGTACTTGATAAACCGGTTGGAAACAACTGAAATACTATACTTGGAATTCAATTGGCAGATATTGCTCATTCTCATTTTATCAGTAAACCCGCCTATGGGTCATAAATTGTGTTCGATTGCAGCTCGTTGAAGGGCTTTCTTAAAATCATTAAAAAAATGTGTTTTTAATAAAAAGTAGTTTTAAACTTTCCCAAATCAATAAATCGCTTTTGATTCGTCGTCGGCTCTTTTTTCAAACATTGTAACCAATCCGGAATATGCTTAATGTGTGTCACGAGTAGTTTCTAATTTATGACAGCTTAAGTTAAGAATATTAATTTGTATTCATTTCAGTTGTAATTCGATAGAGGGTGAGCGATACGGTTCTGTTCTGGTCCAACGACTTTTGATCGGGAACAAATTAAACATTCTTTCATTTGCATAATGGAACGCCCTGTAATAGGCCTAACTGTACGTGGAAAACGTACGTGGGCGGATTCGTCAGAGAGACCAGACGTCTCAAGCGGTTTCTAGTTCGTCATTTTGTTCATGGCAAAATAGCCGTTTGAATTATAATGGAGTGATTATCATTTGTACCCACGGATAGTGGTAAGTTTAGATTTGATGCTCGTACCGATGATATTTCACTGCGATAGCCGGAATATTGAATTTCATTGCTCTTTTACGATAATTATCAGCTTGTCTTGCTTCTCTCATCAATTCAGTCAATGATTAATCTCCTACTATGCTTTGAAATATCACTCTCTTATGATTATCTGGAATCTCTAATTCATAGAAATGTTGTAAGAGTAGTATTTCTCCAACTATGAACTTATACAGTGACAATTCTTTATAACGGTAATGTTCTACATAACTTTTGACGCTTTCCGATCGGTACACCCTTGTAATGTAGCTGTGTTCCAAAAATAATGGGAAGTTCGTTCGGAGAGAACTATTTAAACGATTTGCTATTTTTCAAATTTTCTATGGAACGCCATTTGTGAAAAAGCAAAAAAATTCTATGGAACGCACTTGGAAGAAGTAGATTTTATTTTTTGGCTGGCTTGCCACTTGTCATGTTGTAAGTAGTATTAATTATGGTAGCCCAATATTTTTCTTTAATAATCGAAGATGTAGTTATGATTGAATAAAAGTAGGACGTTATATAAATCTTCCTTTATCAAATTTCATTAGTGTTCTCGTCTTGGGCTGCAGTCACAATGTGCCAGAGCACATGACTCCAGTTGCCAAGGGCCATGGACAGTCTTTCAGTGTCTCCCAATCATCTAGTTCTCGGCTACCCATTGGGAGGCGAAGGGCAATATGACTTCACGATGTCATCATGGTCACCTTCTGCATCCTTGAAGTCGTCAATGCCATAGTCGGATTAGTCCTCGTCGTCGCAACGAAATCGCCGTGACATGATAAATTGACTCATGGCATATAGACAATCTATATACGGTTGATTTAAGGGCCCAACTCTTTTCAGCTAAGTAATTCTATTACATTTGACCATGGTCAATCATTTCATGTAATATCTCACAGGATCCGTTTGTTTATCAAAGACTTATCAAAATTGTGATGGGAATTTCTTGTTATGGATTTATAAATAGATATATAGATAGATAGATTTTATTTAAACACGGTAAAAACCCAAACAGACACAGTCTGGTTTACATTGGGGCCGTTCCATTAACATAATATACAAGGTAAAATGACACTTAAATTAAGATACATATATAACAAAGATTAAGAAAAGAACAGGTCAATAGATATAAAATGTAAAACATTTGTAAAATGAAAATTAAAAGAGAAAGTATACATAGAAAAAAAATAACTCTTAAACTAAAAACATATAAAAATACATAAATTAGCGAAAAGATTGTAAAAACATTAAAAAACTATCAAGATAAACATTTCGTTTTTTATTAGATGGATAATATGGATATATTGTTGTATGATTGTCAAAAAGGAAGGCCGATTTACTGATCCATATTGAATTTGTCAGCAACCTGGTGCGCAAATCGTAATTAAACTAATTTAAATCATGTACTTATGTTTATGTGTACGTCTGTTTGTGTGTACTGACCTTACCACAAGTCTTATCGAAGAGGTAATTTTTGATGCTTTGGATAAAATTAAAATCCCAAGTTGATCCTGACGAGAAGTGTTTCTCACCTTTTCAACTGAGACTTTTCACATTTTGATTTATATCTCATCTATGAATATTCATGAGCTATCAAGCTATATGATTGGTCGATGGGGGCAAACATGCTTTCATATAGTTCAACTAGTAAACAAGCCACCAAAATCAATTCGGTCTATTTTTCAATATACTAAACCGCGGTAGAAATGCACAACTGCGCACGCGCAGAACATGTGAAGCGGTCCGCGAAAACGTAAACAAAGATGGCGACGTATACGAAGGACTTTGTTGTCGGCCAGCTTTTGTTCAACCTATTGGTAATCGTTCATCCTGTGAAATGTTTGAATGGATAACATTAGTTTGCTCACAAAAATGTCCGACTTTATTGAAGAACAAGTACTGCATTCCAGGAGAAAAATGTTGTTTAATAATCAGCTAGACGTAGTGTACTGTGGCAGTGCAGCACTGCCGTGACTGAGTATGTACCGACTGAGTGTGACAGTGAATGAATGTGACTGAGTACGGTTGAGCCGAGTATCTGAGTAAGTTGTAGTTTTTATCTCTTTTTAAGAGATATAAATCAAANTTTTCAGCTAAGTAATTCTATTACATTTGACCATGGTCAATCATTTCATGTAATATCTCACAGGATCCGTTTGTTTATCAAAGACTTTTCAAAATTGTGATGGGAATTTCTTGTTATGGATTTATAAATAGATATATAGATAGATATATTTTATTTAAACACGGTAAAACCCAAACAGATACACAGTCTGGTTTACATTGGGGCCGTTCCATTAACATAATATACAAGGTAAAATGACACTTAAATTAAAATACATATATAACAAAGATTAAGAAAAGAACAGGTCAATAGATATAAAATGTGAAACATTTGTAAAATGAAAATTAAAAGAGAAAGTATACATAGAAAAAAAATCACTCTTAAACTAAAAATATTTAAATTATCAAAATACATAAATTAGCTAAAAGATTATAAAAACATTAAAAAACTATCAAGATAAACATTTCGTTTTTTATTAGATGTATAATATGGATATATTGTTGTACGATTGTTAAAAAGGAAGGCCGATTTACTCATCCATATTGAATTTGTCAGCAACCTGATGCGTAAATCGTAGTTAAACTAATTTAGATCATGTACTTATGTTGTACGTCTGTTCGTGTGTACTTACCCTACCACAAGTCTTATCGAAGAGGTAATTTTGGATGCTTTGGATGAAATTAAAATCCCAAGTTGATCCTGACAAGAAGTGTTTCTCACCTTTTCAACTGAGACTTTTCACATTTTGATATAGACCTCATGAATATTCCGGAACGGTTGGCATCTCTGCTAGTTAAACCGATCATTGATGAACATGTCTTTGATTGATTTGCGACCTTTTATGCGTGTCCTCATTTTCATTGATTTTCTCATGAAATTAATCATGGCGTTCCAATGTATTATCATATCCGTGATAAAGATATTATCCATTTGCTCTTTGACTCGTTGATAAATTGCTTTTCTTTCATGATAAAAGTGGTCCTGAATCCTGATATTGTGAAAGTTATATGCAATTTATCAACCTTGTTGATAAAGTTGTCACATTTCCATTAAAATACACCTGTTTACGGTGAAATTCAGAAAAAAATCAGAACTGGGAAAACCCCAAAATAATGATAAAGACTATATAAAGAATGTGATTTATCATTACACTTGGCCGGTGTTCTGTGCAGATATCACTATTCTATTTCGGTTTGATTGCTGAAACTTTAAAAAGTATTATAGGTTTCTCGAATATCAGCATGGAATTAGATTAAACGATTTGCCTGTTTGACGTGGAATGGTGTATGAATCAAACAAAACGCAGTGTAAACGTATACACCCTTAAGTTCTATACCATCAAATCGTCTTTGTTTACATGAACTGATTGTAGCAAAAGGGTATTGTGGAATTAAGACAAAGAAATACCGACATAGCAACTATTCAATTGACATCCTATAAAACTGTGTTTTATTCATTATTTTGCTTTTATGATATCATTCATTTATTTTTATTATTTTTTCATTGAAAACAAATATACTTATTCTATATTCATTATTGTTATTGTTATCATTATTATCATTATTATGTATGTACTCATCTATTCTTTTTTTAATAGAAAAACACATTTCAATAAAATTGTAACTGGTTTTGTAAAACATTACTATTGTCTACAGTCACTTCGTGAAAACACAGACGAGATATTCTGCCACTTCAAGTATTTGACGTAAGTTACAATAGAAGCTACAATCGAAAGATTGTTTTGTGAAAATTTTAGTGCATTAATGTTTTACAATGTTAAATGAATTATCTGAAAGACATGAATATTCGGAAGCAAAATAGTGGAACATTTCATTAAAAAACTGTCATTCTGGTTTAGAGCGAAGCTTCCCCGACATAGCAACAAGTAATATATGCAAACTGAATTCCAAGTATTGTACTTCGATTGTACCTAACCGGTCTAAGGAATACCACGTAACGACAGAAAGAAACTGGCATAAATTTGAATATATTACTAAATTGGCCTATTCGCATAATGCAATACTTGCAAGAGTGAAAAATAACAAAGAAAAGGATGTATCATAATTCGTCCAGATTATACTAACATTCGCTACACAAATACATTTATGAAACAATCACATTCAGATAGTTCTGGTGATTCCAAAGCCGGCCGCACACGCCACGACTCATCCACCTTATAAGACTGGCTTGCGACTCGATGATGTCACTGAACCATAAGTCAGTCGTAAGCATTACCACCCAACACCTTGCGACCCGACCCCACGACTGCAATTGGATTTTTATTTTTGCTCATATCTTTTTATCTGGGCACAAGTGAAATTTACAGAGTGAAATTTACAATGTGACATCGCAAAATTTACAACATGAAACTTGGCACATATATTTGTTATCATTATTATCATTGTGACGACACAATCGATATGCTTGTCTGCTTGCATGTAAGCTTACGACTCAGTTGTAAGGATTCAACATGTCAAATCTCAGCGACTCGCATTCCGAGCTGCACCCAACTATGTGAAAGGGTCATGACGTCACAATTCAACTTACTCAGTCGTAAGCTGGTCGTATCGTAAGGTGGTTGAGTCGAAGCGTGTGTGTCGGGCTTTATTTCTTCTTTCAGAAGTATTTGAACACTAGAAAATATTTGATTGAGATACGGAAAGTGTATACCCGAGAAAATTGCATGACGCGACCTTTCTCATCGGAAGGAATACTAAATTGGCTCCGAGTCGAAAGGAAACCAGAACAGTCGGAGCAGTCTTAGCAATTAGATTGCCTAAGGGGGTGTTGCTCAAAAGCAACTGCAAATCAACTGCAACTTTGCGAATTGTAACGCACATTTTCATTCGCTCGTGGTGTGCGCATTTAACAATACGCGCATGAAACAATGATTTTGATTGGCGCGTACCGATCAACTGCAAGTTCCGATCATTTGCAACCTTTGAGCAACACCCCCTCAGATTGATTAACGCATTTGAAATCATGTTTGGTTTTCATATGAGTTTTCAGAACAAGAATCAAGTAGATTTTAATTGTCTAAATGCCCATGTAGAATGCTACTATTCCTTAATGTTATACTTTTAGGAGGATTAAAGCCCGGCTTCTTTAATGATGTGAATCTGTTTCGAAATCATTTAAAAGGTGATTTTTCACCTCCATTTTATTTTAATTGTTCAGAAAGCAGAATGAAATATTGCAACGAACTGGTTCACGCAAGGATGTTCAATTAGATAAATTTCCAATGAATATTGATTATTTTAGCGCCATATTAACACACATACCTTTAGAAACACAAAAGCTAGATATATTTCACACGTAAAAAATCGCCATCTAAGTAAAATGGTAATAAAACCCATAACAAAGCATGAAAATATCAATGATAATTGATGCAATCTATTTATCATTCTATATGTATATACTATAGTTGTTTTTAATACGTCATGACTCGAAATGGAACAAAAACAAAGGAAAACGTCAATATCATGAATCAATCATTCGATTTAATACCTATAATAATGTGATACGCTGCATAACATGCTCAGATGGGACGTTCCTTTCCTCGTGCTTGTTTCTAGTCGCTTTCGACAGTTTAAGATTTCAGGAGATAGGGAATTGCGGAGAAAGGTTTTTGCAAATACTGAAGATGGGAGGTGGGACCTTCCAACTCGCCCTCATCATATTCGCCACCCTGCTGGTCGAGTCAAGTGAGTATGAATTATGGAAGACTTAAGGCCATCGCACACTACGCAACTTTTGATCTTATAAGATCTTTAAGACCAATTTTACATATACTGGAACACGCTGTAATACATCGTCTCAGGGCGATGTACATGATATTTCATTCTTCATAAAGCTTCAAGTTTCAGTATTTACAAAATTGGTCTTAAGGTCTTAAAACTACAAGTCGCGTAGCATGCTGTGGCATTTAAACACCGGTGACATAGAAGCAAAAGGATTCAACAAGACTATTTGGTTAGTACACAGTTAAGTTCTTGCAAACAAAGAGTCGTATTGAATTGTCTTCAGCCTGGCCTCTTTGTGACTGGGGCATAAGGACAAATATGTGCGATTTATTTTGATGGGTAGAGTAGTGAAAATCATATCGATTATATATTTGTACATTTATGTATGTAAATCTCTTATTAGTACATTCAAGGATTTACTTACACATGAAATACACTTATGTGTTTGTACATGTGTGTGTGGTTGTCTCTGTGTGTGTGTGTGTGGGTGGATAAGGATTATTGTGTTTATATGGAGTACTTATTTAGAGGAAACAAATGTTTACTGGTTTTTGCTACTAAATTTAATTATGTTTAACCTATTTTGAAATAACACTAGCCAAAATGATGAATAATATCAGGAATATATATGAAACTAGTCAAAATTATCAATGAAATCGGGAGAAGATTTGAAACTAGTCAAAATGATAAGTGATATTAGGGGTAGTTATGAAA
>BQKZ01003567.1:12209-23629 GCA_036244855.1 Temnopleurus reevesii
TTTTTTTTTTTTTTTTTTTTTTTTTTTTTTTTTTTACTGGAGACCTGCCTGCATCGTTAGTTAATACCCCCTCCCCCTCTGGCCATTCGTTATTATTATTTTTTTTACTAGTAGTATTGTTATTGTTATCATTATTATTATTACTAATATTTATTCAGCGACCAACACGTTATAATAGTAAAAATAACAAATGCGCCACAGTTTTTTACGTTGATCCAATACATATCCCGTGTCCCGGGAGAAATTTTCCTCGTGTGTAAACGGTCGACCGTGGGAGAGATAAAAGATGTGTGAACAATGGGTGTGGAGAGAAAAATTGCATTATACAGGTTAACTAAAATTACTATCTAGATCAACATCAACATAGCATTATCACTATTAAATGTTGTCATTATTGTTACTATTATCATTCTCTTTCACTGTTAATATTATTATCATTATCATCATCATCATCATTATTATGCAGGGAATGAGAACATCAAAGTCCAGATTCTCGGAGAAGCACTCCCGGAAGAGCATGCATCAGACGACGAGGTCACACTATGCACAGCAGTGAGATGTATTCCTTCCGGTTTGACCTTCCGCAGCCCCGTCCAACTCACTCTCTCACACTGTGCTCAACTGATCGATCAAGTCCTGTCTGGGGACGGCGAACTGATCCTTTATTGTCGGGGAAACGAACGGAATAGCAATGGAGGTGCATTTCTCATTTTCTTGTAGTTGTTGTTAGTTTGCTGTTTCTTTTGGTTTACTTTTTGTGTGAGACATTTTTAGAGAACCACTACAAAGACTCATTTTACATCTGCACTACGTTAGTGGAAACTAATTTGTATGAATAAATACAAAGATTTTTTCCCGACGGAAAACATTTTCTACCACATGCGGTTTCTCAGAAGACCGCACATTACTTTCTTGACATGCATTGAACAGAATTCTCATTAAGATCTTTAATTTTTTGTTGTTTCAAAGTAGTTTCCACTAGATTAGTTTCATATTTAAGAACGACATAATGTTCATTATATTATCTTTAGTAGATATAAACACCGCCGTTCTAAAGCACACCACACACGCCGATCCAACCATTAACTACTGAATCTGGTCATTCTCTAAGCTCTTGTGAAGGGACTGTCTGGTTCCTGTAGTCAATGGGTTAAGACTGGATGACGTTACTGAAGCATTTAAAGCAGTTGTAGGCATTGCCATTGCAGACTTTGCTATCCGACCCCACAACTGCGTTCCGACTGCGTGGAATGTTCAAGATGGCGTTTCCGATATCAGTCAAATGTGACGAAGGGTACCTCGAGAAGAAGTAGTACTTCATCATTTTGCGCGTCTGCACGTGGTAACGTCACATATAGAGCAGATGCGCAAAACCACGACGTGCTATTTCCAGTCGACGTGTCTTTCGTCGCAGTTTACTGAAATCGAAAACACCGTAATGTGACGCTCGGCTTGCTTGTATGTTATCAATTGTAATTGTGACGCCACAATCAATAATAGCTGATTGAATATGAGCTTATGACTTGGTCGAAAGAATTAAACGTGTCAATTCCCTACGACTGGCCTTGCAATTGCTTACTTCGTCACAGGTCAGTCACAATTTTGGTTGAGCTGGAGCGTGGACGATGGGCTTAAGAGTGTTTACGCTGTGCCCAATGCAATTGTTTTTGAGCAAACCTATTAAAACTGTGGATTTATGGGCTTACTTGAGTCGTTTATTTAAAAAAAAAACAAGTGAAAAGATTCAAAAATCTATAGCCACAACATAAAACAAAACAAAAGTATTATAATCACGGAGTTGGTGGTAGGAAGTTGCAATTTTTTATTGCAAAACATAGAATGGAAATCAGTTGCAAATCAAAACGTGCATTTTAATTTCAGAGTTGTCTTTGCTTCACACAATATCCACATGAAACAACGATTAAGATCGGCGCGTGTACATTACTAGCAACTTGCAATCAATTTTAACTTTTTAGCATCACCCTTACGACCTTCCCAAGAAGAATATATTATATAATTATGATCAATAGAATTATATCAATTCGGTAGATCAGTTAATAATATTTTTTTCATCATTTTCTTCTTTTTATATCCCTATGGAGATCAAACCATCATCAGGAAAGTCATTACACCACCGATATGCGACTTCACCAAAGACACCGTCTCTATCTTCGTGAAGCAGTTCGGTGATTTCTGGATTCGGATCAAGCCAAACCATTGCAGCGGGAAGCGGGTTGGCTGCCTGCCGGTGGTCCCCGCGGTGATGCCCCGGACGAGGAAACCCATACTCCGCTGCTACGTGTATGATTTGACGGAAGGGCATGCAGAGGTAAGTGGGGGTTTGGGATATTGATGGACGGAGTGCTATGGACGGTCGACTAGGAGTGCACAACTGTTGTGCGCATCATAAATTGCGCATATCGGATGCGCACTCGTTTTTTAACGCCCACACGTCAACGCCCACCAATTTGGAAATTGTGAACAGCGGCACGTGGACGGTGAAAAAAGTTGCACATCTGATATGCGCAATAATTGATACTCAAATCTGTTTTACATTATTTTTCACTTGATTTCTTCCAATTTCGAAAACCCATTGTGACGAGCAGTAGCTGGTGCAGGTTGCAAAAAGGAATAGGGAGTCTTTAAGAGCCTATTCCCAGGCAAATGATAATACTTTTTAAAAAAATAATCTGGAAATAGGCATAAAAAATATGAGTAACGGGGTGGAATTCATTTGGTGGTTTTTTTTTTTCATTTTTTTTCCATCCATCTTTAGAGAATTCTGCATTTATAACTAATAAATAAATACGTACCAATTTAGGCTTAACGGAACGCTATTTATTTGCCGCTTTCTTGAACATAAAATAATGACGACGTTAACAAGTCAATGAGTAGTGCGGCGTCTCGGGGCTGCAACGAGGCATCTCATAAAGGGTATATGGGAGCAAATAGGCAGGCCTCAATTGATACATTGAATATCGGACCCTGGTGGTGTCAGTGTACAAAGTCAAAGGGAGTTACAGCATTCGATGTTCGATGTGTTGAATTAAATTAGCTTTTAAACTCAATTATCCTAATTGGGCAATTGTTGTCTTCTTCGCCTTTTTTTTCACAGCGTATTGAAAAGGAGGAGTTGATGTTCAGATTCAAGCATCCACCTGTGCATGAGTGTGAATTAATTGTAAAGCCGATGGATACAGATTTACATGTCGTCGTAAAGGATAAGAAAAAAGAGAACTGCAGAAAGGTAAAAGTTAGATCTTTCCATTGTTGATAGAGCTATTTCACTTCCATATTCTGACAATTGTCAACCAGTTTAAAAGGTGATTTATAGATAAATTTGAAAGTCTTTCCATTAACTATGGTTTACACCCGAAAGTAAATGCTGCAAATACACCGCCCGCGGACGGGATTCGAGCCCCTAACGTCTCGATTACTAGATTAGTGTCACAGCCGCTAGACCACAGATATGCCCACTTGCAAGTGATCGGGTTTTTATTATAATAATTATACAAATTAGTAGAATTATAAATAAGTTCTGTAGTCGATTAAAATCAAATATATTGAGTTTTACCTCATGTTGTCGGTTAACATCGAGTTTATTAAAAATATTTCGTTTTATTTTGGTGTCAAATTTACTGGAAATTGTTAATAATCTGTATATCTGTCACTTCTAAGGCCATCAAATGCGACAATGTATTCAATTTTGATCGGAGCGTCATCTACACGGCTCTGGACTACAGCTTTAAACCTGAAAATGAGCTGAATGTAGCTGTCGACTTGGCGCAAGGGAAAAGTAGCAAGGCATCTCTCAAGTTTCGGACAGTTCTAAAAGGTATCTACAGACATGTTGAACTTTTGACCGTTATATAGGGAACAATTATCATTCCCAAAGTGATGCAAAGATGCTACTATCATGAGACGATAGTCGCATGAAGGGATTTAAACCAACTTAATCTTTTCTTTTTGTGACGAATGTAATTTTTGTTATATGGCATGGTATGAAACAAAAGTGTCTGGTGATCATGAATTGTGCAACATGCACAGATAAATGGAATACTTTTTTTTTTAATTTTGTGTTCGGTATTGTTCATTTGCCCATATCCTATTCATATCGAAAATTAATGTTCCTAGAAAACAGTAAAAAGAATAAATGAATCACGAATCTTGAATCCCGACTTTTAGCAATCTAAACCCTCAAGTGTATCTTCCGATAGCGAAATTTTATTTGACCCACGTCTCAGCCATTGTCATTTATATAACTGGTTTAATTTATCAATATCCCTGGTGTCAATAGCAATCGCCTTGTCATGTTAGTCCCGGGCCTGAATATTAAAATAACGCCCATGAAATTCAATTTAGCACTGCTATTAACATGTTGTTGACGCTTCACAGTTAACACTGCAAAACAAGATTGCTTAACTATCATTAGGACTTTCACATACAGACTACAGTAAGTGTTTACAGACGTCAATATTACACAATTTTTTCTTTAACTTTTATCCATACAGCTGCCGCTCGAAAGGTAGTTGACGACGACGAAGTTGATGATAAATCGAAAAAGAAGTAAGTTGCATTTTCTTTACGCAGTTTCAACACATGTTCATATGCCTTATCTTTATAACGTGTTTTTCATCGAATTTAGCCTCATTTTTATCAAAAAATGTTTAGCTAAGATCTTTACAAGATAGTGTGCTTAAAGAGAAAAGGCCGTCAATTGGTATTAGTTTTTTTACTTTATTATTATGTTTACAATTCAATATCAGTGACTGAGACTGAGTTAGAGCTGGGGGGGGGGGGGGGGAAAAATTTGATGGCCAAAAGGCATTACAATTGCTTCAAAGGGGGCGCCAAATTTTTGATAGGGGGCGCCCAATTTTAGGCGATTACTTTTTTTTTGCTTGTCAGCTCAACTGGGAGGGGGGCGCCAAATTTGTGCTCAGCCCCCCCCCCCCCACCCCGTATCAAAATCCAGGGTGCGCGCATGTATAACCATGATAACAAAAAATACAAATCTTAGCCCCACAAGAATAGTTAGCGAGGTTACAATAGCGCGTCGAAAATGAAAAGCGGCTTTGGGTGGTTTTGTGAGTGATGGGAGATTCAGTTGCTAAGTGCTTAAATTACCCCTAAAGAAAAAATTCCATGACATATCTAGGGTAAACATGTTTTAAATGTTAAAAATGATAATGATTACTACAATTAGTCGCTTAAATTCTTACAGGACGAAGATAAAGAGTGTTGTCTCCGATTTTTTTTATTCAATTAAGGAAACGCGCGGAACCAACCGACGACGAAATCCTCTCCCTGATCGCAAAGGAGGTCCAACACGGCGACACACTCGAATTCCTCATGCAAGCCCTCGACATCGGAATCATAGTTCGGAAACGATGTCGGGAGATCAATCGTTCCGAGGGGAGGGTGACTACGGTTGGCACGATGGAGGTTCTTACGGTGTGGCGGGATGTGACCGACCCGAGAGTTCAGGGGCAGATGCTGAAGAGGGCTTTGGTGGTGGCGAAACTCCAGGATGTCTGTGCGAGTATCTTTAAGGATGACGCGAGAGAACGCTTCCGGACACTTTAGGAACTGTGTATAGGCCCGGGCACACCAAACACGGCACGGCATTACGGCAGGGTATTTACGCGATGTCACTCCTGTGATTGGTCAGTTGTTGAATATCCTGCACGGGGAGGAGCGCACTGGCCAATAAGAACCAAGATACTGTTTAAATAGCGTGCCGTTATGTCGTGCCGTGTTTGGTGTGCCCGGGCCTTGTCTATAGTTTTATCAATAACATGTGTGGTAATTTGCACAGAGTAAATAGTTAAAACACGATATAAAATATTTCCGTAAAATTAAGCCGGACGCCAATTCAATGCTCCTTTGTAATGCGCTATTCAAATTGGTAGCGGCTTGTAATTATTGTGTCCAGACTGTTCATTACACGGCGTATAGATTTACTGTCCATGATCCTGTTGTATCTTTTTTTTCTAAATAATATTGTTTCATCAGATATCGGCATGATTTAGACGATTAATCCACACACACAATTGCTTTGATGGAACGCATATTAGAATTAGACAAATAGGCCTATATAGAACGTTTTAAACGATATCTAAACTATTTTAGAGAATTAAGTCTAACACAAATTCAGTGCTCTGTTGTGATGTTATTCAAATGGGAAGCGGCTTGTGATTGTTGTGTCCGGACCGTTCATTAAACGGCTTACCGATATATTGTCCATGACCCATTTTATTTTGTGTTAATATTTATTATCATGTTTTGTCATTGTTTTCTAAATGATATTGTTCATCAGATACTGGCATGATTTAGACAAAGTGATCAAAACGGTTAAGTGAAATCGGACAATAGATAATAAAGTTACGAACATTTGAACGAAATTTAAGAATAAATGAAACACCTATATTTTTTCTAGCAAATTGGCAACTTTTGATAACATAATATGACGTGAGATGACGTATCTAAAAAATAATGTGACAATCCAATATCTTATCACTGCCCTATGTGAGACACCACAGATTTACAACAGATTGCTTCTGAAAATAAAATGGTATATTTTTATTATAGTTATACTTTATTAGGATCGAATAAAGCATCAATACATAACATATTTTCTTTGTACATATCGAGGAAAACAATATTGAAGGGGAAAATGGAAATAGAATATATTTGTAGTCACTGAAATAACCCGATGCTTTGCAAAAATGTTAATGTTAGATTCAACTGTGCTGTGAAATGAACACTGGGATGGGGGTATATTAAAACCCAATAGTGTTCATGATAATTTTAACAAAATATATGTATCAAATATAAAACAACATCAGATAATGTGTTTGCACCCAAGTTTTGACAGTGTAACTTTTAATACAGCTTCAGCTAAAGATTATGAAAACGTTTTGTATTACTGATTGCTAAGCAGAAATAGAAGAAGTAAAAAAAAGGAGAAGAAAAAGAAGAAGAAGAAGAAGAAGAAGAACAAGAAGAACAAGAAGAAGAAGAAGAAGAAGAAGAAGAGGAAGAAGAAGAAGAAGGTGATAAAGTAGGAGAATAAATAGACTGGAGAAGAAGGAGAAAAAATGTCTCCCTCAAGAGAAGTTTTAGATTAAAGATAAAGAAACACTTATTTCTGATAATTTGAAATCATATCCCTCGAAATTAAATTTTGAGTAATTTATCAAAGCTTACTTGAATTTATAATTACTGAAAATTAAAAAGTGAGTTTAAAAAATTTGTTGAAATTCAATTATCCATACGTTTATATGAATGCAACGTTGATGACATTTTCCTAGAAAATACATTTGAACCGAATATGGTTTGCTAATATTTGAAACAACAAATTGTATTCATGAACTAAAACAAATACAAAAATGAACCAACACGTTCTGGCAAGTATGAGCAATTAATTGCATTGTTACTATCATCATTTATATCAATTTATTTTTCAATTTACAATTTTTCAATCTGCATTACATAATATTCCCTATTGAAATCATACGTAATGTATTTTATCGGGGGGAGGATATAACATTTCTTTCTGCCAATAATTGCTCGATTCGCATTAAATAAAGTCCCGGCTTTAGTTGTAAAAGTAGCCTTTAAGAATAATAACGCGTAAGTCAAAATATTTAAGGTGATAAGTCCGCGAATGCGATTACAATGAGCATGTTGAGAGAATTATTTCCAAAATTAGAGTGTCTGTTGTTCTAAGTGCTAAAGCCATTATCAAAGGAAGTCACAAACATTCAAATTTGAGTAAGATGTGTGTCATTATAGTTGGTTAACCACGGCATCATAATCATACATTCTTTTAATGTACGCAAATGCGGTAACAAGTCGTTCTAAATTTACATTAAACTATATAATAGTATCACACCGTAAATTTTGAAGCATTATTACAATACGAAAAGAAACCCCGAACAATTTGTTCATTATTACTTTATAAACACTCAATACTGACTGTCATCTAGTTTACGCTGTTCAATCTATTACATCAATGATTGGAAATGTCTCATAAAACGAGAATTGCCTTTATTTTCCGAATCAGTGTTTTCTTCCTTTTGTTCGATAATTACAAAAATAATTGTGAAGAGCACACATTCTTCCGTGATGAGGCAGTGCTTCACCTAACTGTATCTATTGTCAAAACGGACAACGTAGTTAAGCCATAAGGCCAAGTCATATAGATGCCCCGACTGAACACGATTCAACACGACTCTCGGTTCAGGGGTTTATTAAATGATCAAAAAGTCGTGTTGAATCGGCTTTAGGCGTTTCTATCTTAACTGGGGCAATACCAGTCGTGCAGAAATCGAATTGTCTGTATTAAGTTTACCTATGCATTTTCCTCTTCAAAAGAAATAACTGTGGCTCGAACTCGAACCTGTGATACAGAAAACTATCTAGTAGTATCGTTACAAGACATACTTGCTTACTTTGCTATCTATGTGAAGCCAAGATAAGGATTGGGCTAAAAAATCTCGAGATGTGTGGAAATCGAACATTGGCAAGTTCTGGCAGTTTTTGACATGTTGAATCATTTCGATCGCAAATACTTTCTATGACGGATTATATATACACACTCAAAATGCAGTGACGTCGACCAGTTGGGAATATGGATAGATCAAACATTAGAATGTGAAGAACTAAGTAGAACTGTTTTTATGAACCAAATTATATTTCTGTAAAGAAAACACGATGACAAAATCCTTTGCTTCGGACATTACTACGCCTTCGATTTGCAACGCGACCACTATTCAAGACCTTTTAAGTGGACTGCCGGAGCGATCATTTACACATTTTTACAAAGGTTATTACTTTCTCAACAAAATAACTTTCCAAACCCCTAGGACCTTATTGTATTCCAATGCACATTATCTTCCACGATGGATGCCATTAGATTTAACGTCTGAAAATAGTGTTCCAGTTGTATAGCGGAAGCCCAGTAATAAATCCTTTACAACGCATCGGCTAAACATGAAATTGCATCTCATTAATATTAAGTATCGGTTGGCAATCGTGTAAATTATTAATAAACCATCGCATAAACATTGAGTACATTTGTCGGTAACATAACAGCTGGCCCAAAATACATGTATATTTAAACGACAATGTCATCGACTACATATTGATACTTTTGTAATGATGATTTTCGTAAATAAACATCAGCTGTACATCGATTTACAGAGCTTGTTTCTACAGGCTTGACGCGACTAATGCGCAAGGTGGTCTCAGACAAGGCGTCAATCAACTGGCGTCAGCAATCCAATGGCGCAGCTTATGTGGTACGTTATTCGGACTCGATGTCATTGAAAATAATTTTTGTCACCCGTGCGTGATAAGCCCATTGGCTGTTTTGATCCATTTGTCAGTTTTGGTACCTGTTATTTGGTTTTCAAAATAATGACCTGACCGACCAAAACACGAGTCGGGTTTTTTTCATCGTTTGCCTCCGGCACTAAAGAGTTGATAAAAACTGGCAGGTACTTGAAAGAAAGTCATTCATCGAATAACAAGCAAACATTGACCTCTAGCTATTAGCCAGACATTCTAACGGCTCTTAATTATCCTGATCATATTGCTTCTGAAGCAAACACAAAATGTAGTAAACTTGTAAGGTGAGGTCTTGCACAAGTGCACACAATGCACCAGAATGAACAAAAGTAGGGCTTGCCCGGAGTTGCCAATTAACGCCTCGTATGAGACCACCGCTAACGTCAATTCGTCTTATTGTACTACTGTCTGGTGACTGACACACGCCCTCAGCGTCTACCCTACTGTCCAATTCTCGCACGTGAAGCTGACCTTTCCCGCAAGCCTTGGCGGGACGCTGGCTTGCACGACTTGGTTCTCATGTATTGACTCTCGATTTTGTTGGACCTTCTTCGCGTAGCTTCACTGACGTAAGAGTTAGAGTCAATCTCTGCGTCACCACGGACGTTGACGTAGCCCATGATGATGTATGATACAGTATCTGTTCAGACACAAAAACAGATCAAGGAGATATCATCAAGAAGATCAATTAATTGCTCACATGAAGAGGCCAATTAAAATTTGAAAAACAAGAGCATAAATGAAAAATATGAGGCATCAACAAAAGACAATCAATTGTATTTCTAATCGCAGATGGCGTTTTGTTGTGGACGTGCTACTGATGCTTAATGAATTGGATATTTAATGGCGCTGCTTCTTAGCATTCTCATCAAGCCTTAATCTTCTTTCATCCTTCCAGACTAACGTTGAAAGTGAAGGTGTAACTGCTGCACAAAACCACGAGCTCGATTTTTGTTATCGTCCTACAACTTGTTAGCAGTTATGATTATTGTTGGTCATGCAAACAAAATGATTTTATTTCCCTGATATTCATCACGATGGTAAACATAGGACACATGTCTTACGACTTCAGCGAAATAGCCAGGGAGCGTAGACCTTTGCATAAGATGAACCATTTTAATGACTTGGATACTGAGGGATTATATCGTTAAAATATCGTTGTTCGTCATGGCGGTAGCAGTACCAGGGGTCTGTTACTTGAATGATGCAGTTAAATTTACGAAGAATATTAATCGTAAGTCTATGGCAAGACGTTTAGCATAGAGATACAATTAATTTTCAATTTATCGTGTATCCTTTGTGTGACAGGCCCCAGCTTTTACACTTACTTGGTTCAAGTCTATGACATTGGCAACTTCTGCCAATCTGTGACATATCTCTGATGATGGTTACATTGTTGGTCAGCCTCTCTGTATGTCTCAGCGACAGTGTACCTTGCTTGAAAACGTTGGCTACCTCAACTACTAGGATGTCACCGCGCAACGAGTTGTGCTTCTGGATGATCGTGCCTTCGATTGCTGGAATAAAGATAAACAAATGATAACTCAAATTTTAGCTGTAGTAAGAATTTAACTGTACTTTGTGGCAACTGATTCATAAATATGGATTATTGAGCCCAGCAGGCTCTGCAAAAACTTTTGTTTGTTTGAATCTATTTGCCACCACTTCGAGAATTAAGGAGGTCATTACGAAACGATTTGTGCATCTGGATGATCGTGCCTTCGATTGCTGGAAAGAATAATGATTATAACATCAGCACAAGTTATAATTTCGATTTACTTTATTGCTGCTGCTTCATAAATATAAATTATTTAGCCCAACAGGCTCTGTAATAACTTAAGTTTGTTTGAACTTATTTGCCGCCACTTCGAAAATCAAGGATGTCCTCATAGCGCAAGTTGTGTTGTTTGATGATTGTGCCTTTCATTGCTGGAAAACAAATAATAATAATAATAACGAACGGCTTTTATATAGCGCTTATCAACTCTTTATGAAGAATTCTCTAAGCGCTCTACAATTGCAGCATTATTACCCTGGCTTTAGCCCGGCAGCCACTTTATTAGCGC
>BQKZ01003567.1:27477-46161 GCA_036244855.1 Temnopleurus reevesii
AGGGTTGGGGGCAGTCGTATATAATTTAATGAAAGTATCGTTTGGTGAATAATTTAATGAGGTTTTATCCTTTTTTCTCTTTGCCCAGTGATCAACGGGAATTGCTTTAGATCTGTTTGTGTTATCATTGGAATAGCCGAACAGAAAGTATCTTGAACCAACAAGTGTCGTGTACGAAGATATTGAGTGTGGAATCATTTAATTTCTCCACTTAATTTTTCAAAATGTGAATTATTTTACCAGCACAAAATCTACACGTGTAATTTTGTAATTTGCTGGAAAGTCGGGAATCTGTAACCGGCTTAAAAGAAGATTCAATGGGGAAGCGTTTAATTTGCCCTGTTTATCTGTTGATAGTTCAAATTGTTTCACCAGGCGTGCCCAATCTCAGAGGAAGGATTAAGGCGTTTCCGAGACTTGTAATATGTGCCGATAAAACAGCTGGATGTGCTCGTTTAGAATGTCTTGGTTTCCGCACATTTTATTTAATGTCATTTTGAAGTTAGTATCTTAAAGGTAGAAAATTGCTTTTGCATGGAGTATACAAAAATGCTTGTAACCCGTTGAGGATTCATTACGGAGTTTTCGATTTCAGTCAACTGTGACGAAGGGCACGTCGACCGGAAGTATTACGTCATAGTTTTGCGCGTCTATTCAATACGGCCCAGGTAAGTAGTTTAAATCGGTTATTATTTTCCCCTGAAGTATATGTTCATGTTTGCCTTTTTTTATAACACATAATACTTGAAATATAAGATATTAGCTTGCCAAAGTAATATTCTAACTCTAAAATGATATTCTAACTTTATTTTTTTTTCTTCTAGTGTCTATTTTCATGCTTACCTGGGGTTTCTGTGACGAATATGTCGATTCCTGATGTCCAGATATCGCCAAGCAATGGGAATAAAACAAAGAAGAGTGACAACAAGTTAGTTAGTATTATAAAATAAGTATTTATAACTTACTAAATTGGCAAAATATAATTTCTAAAATATATATAAGCCACAGCACATTGCAAAAGCAATAGGTCCACACCAGAAAAGAGATGAAATAACACCTGGGTTGAGTGCAGCACAATGTGAATGAATTTCTTGCTGAAGGAAATTAACGCCATGGGTGGGACTCAAACCTACGACCCTCTGGTTGAAAGGCGAGAGTCATGACCACTACACAACGGCGCCTCCACATCCACGGCGCCTCCAGGTGTTTAAATTTATTGGTTTAATTCAACAGGGTGTCACTCTAACACATTTGCAAATTTTGCAAATATCCTGTAGGGTCACAAATGACCTTCCTTCCGAACTGCTTAAAAAATGCATCTTTAAAACATATGCCGGAGCATTCTTCATCCGAGTCAGTCCCGGATTTTTTTCTTATATTAATTGAAATCTTACCCATTCCTCATTTATCATATTAGTGTTAAGAATAATTGTGTACTGAGTCAATCTATCCGGGTCAAGTGACCCGGAATTTTGCATAAATTATTTAAAATTCTACCCGTTGGAGCGGCACAGAACCATCCTCCGATCAATTGTTCATGCAGTATTTAGGTTATACCTGAAATTATGTACCCGGGATAGATCTATCCCGGGTCAAAGTGACCAGAAATTTGATGTAAACTATTTCAAATCCTTCTCACTGGGCCACTACAGGACCGTAATACGTAGCTTGTTATCATCATTCAGGTTTTATGGGAAATTGTGTACCGGATCAATCTATCCCGGATCAAATGACCCGGACTATTGCACATGTTACTTGAAATCTTACCCACTGGGGCAGTGCAGGACCTTCATCGGCAGTTATGCATGCATTAATCATGTGCACATGGTAATTTTGTATCCGATTCAGTCTGTCCCGGGTCAAGTGACCCGGATTTTTGCATAAATTACTTCACATCTTACCCATTGGCGCCGTACATGATCGTCCCCCGCAGCTATTCATGCAGCATTTATGCGTTCCGGGGCAGTCCGCGTCATGATCACAATGGGCATTGTCGCAGACTGTGTTTGTTAGTCTGTTCGCGACTTCCACGTTCGGACATTCACCGCTCTTCTTGTACATATAACCTGTAGAAAAAACAAAAAAAAAACATTTGTCAAATATGACATGAATGATAATAGAAAAAAGACGCTGTCGGTGTGATATTCACAATAGGCATTATCGCAGACTGTGTTCGTTAGTCTGTTCGCGACTTCTACAATCGGACATTCGCCGCTCTTCTTGCACATATAATCTGTAAAAATAACAAGTGCGTGTGTAAAATATGACATGAAAAAAAGGCAGGCGGTGTCATGATCACAATGAGCATTGTCATAGACTGTGTTCGTAGGTATCAAGTTATTGGCCACTCTTCTTGTACGTATAACCTGTAAAGAGTGACAAATGCGAGCGTGAATCGTGATAAGTTGCAAGCAAAATTATAATTGAATTAATTTTTCCGTGTTTTAAGAAGTGACAGGAGCCAGGTGGTATTGTTACACGAAATGAGTTACAAATCTATTGCAACGTGTATAGAATTAACGCGTTATTCAAAAGGATACCCTTATGCTCCCGTCACTTTGTGAAAACACGGACGAATTGATAAAGTGACATTAATGACAGTTCTTATCGTCTACCTAAACGATTCCGTTTTCAGCCCGCCTACTGGGATAGACCAGACCCCGACCCTGTGTTTGCGCAGTCGAGATACGACAGTGGGCCTGGCACGGGTCAGACCTTGGTCCAGAGTTTTCTATGCCAACAATTTTCATTCAACGGGCCCCAGTATTACTGGTAGAAGAGTATCATAGCAGCAAGCAACAACTTGCATTACTTTTTATCCCTGCTATTCCTTCTTTTTTTTTCACTATGGCTGTATCAAGTCACCATTTCTGCAGTAGAAAACCATAACACTGGAAAATACACCGGAAAACTCCCACGGTTAACGTTTGACAAAGTGCCGTCATCCTTCCTTTGAAAAATCAGAATGAAGACATTGACTTCTATAATGACGTTCTGCCATGACTTTATTATCAGTTACTTGTACGTGTATTGGTTTGTGTGCGTGTGAATGTGTGTGTGTGTGTGTGTGTGTGTAAGTGTGTATGTATGCGTTCGCTGCTTGTTTTGCGTGCACGTGATTGTGTGAGTATCTGAATGAATGTGTGTGGGTATGTTTGTATAGTTGTGTGTATGTGTACACGCGTTTGTATGTTCATGTAGGAGTTCATATATATGATTATAGACTGTTAGATTATATCTGTTTATGTGTGCGTCAATGTGTTGGGACAATGTCACATTTCCGTGATTCGGAAATATTATAAATTTACAATTCCAACCTAAAACATATAATGCTATTTTCATCGCGAAGCAATAAAGAAAATGAAATTTCCTAAAATCGGGAAAATTAAGGGCTTTAGAGCTATTTTCTGTTGGCATTTTCTTGCAAGTCGAAAGCACGTTTAACCTGGAAAAAAGTATTATCCCTGATCAATTACAGCAATCTAGCATACAGACGTGTACTTAGTAAGGTGCGGATATAAGGTAACATTGGGAGAACATTTTGAGTGCAATATTGAATCATTTCGGTGAAAAAATTGATCCACAATAAAGGTATTATTTTTATTCTCTCCGGAGAGCTCAGTAGATTCGAACCATGGCAGTATTTCAGCCCGCACCTTTTGGAATGTAGAATCAATTAGTTCTCAAACAGCGCATCATCTGATTGAGCCACGTCCGATGCCTAGGATAATGGCGACTCTTAAAGCTCAAGTATAGTTTTGTTAAAGATTAAGAAATGTGAATATTTGGAAAGTTAAGCATGACATACGATCTTATACATATTTTTAGACCATAGCATATATTTTTTAAGGAATTGATTCTTTTGACAATTTGAATTTTACCGTTAAATCATATTTAGCACCCTCTCTTGGTTATAACAAAAGTTTGCTTGTTATCGGACATATACAAAGTTATTTTCGAGATTTGACAATAGAATGATAAAAAGGTACACACAACAATAAAATGCTGACATTTGCATCCAATTCTCTCCATGAGAAGTTGTCCTTTATCAAGAGAAAAATATTGAATTAGTGTCGAGGGACACGATGCTGAAATATTTTGCACATTTTAGGTTATAGCTTTTCCAAAACTCATTCATTTTTCGCAAAATCCTTTGTGCAACATTTTTTATGATACCATATTTCATTTTATATAGATTTGAAGACTAAATTTGGGGATAAAAAATATTTTTAGCAACATATTACGTGGGCTTTAAGCCATTGACTACTGGAACCGGGTAGTCCCTGCCCAAAGTCTATGGAAACTACAAAATTCAGTAGTCAATGAGTTAAAGATATCAAACAAAAACTCCTCTCCAAAATACATTGTCCGCTCGAATCTGAAAAAAAGCTAAAAATTGATGCATTTCTTAAAGTTTTGCTCCAGAATGTACACTTTCGCGTTAGTTTTAATCTTGTTTTATTTCTGCATTTTTTGTGTGAAAGTTTGTACCCTTTTAGCAGACACTCATAATTAAGAAACACTTACAAAACAGGTGTTTGCCTATATCATCTTTCTGATCGGATCTGGCAAATTCAAAAATGTTATGAATATATATATTAATTACGTTATAAACTCAAAGTAATTGTAATAATTTTCAATAAATTTCGATGATTATGATAGTAGATAGTAACATGAATTATCAAAGTAATGGTGCTGATGATAAAGAAAGTAATAAGGAAAATTAGAAATTCATTCTACTGATTGACGTATTTCTTTACAAAATGCATCTCGGAAAACAAATGAAATTACTTTTTAGCATATCAACTGTATAATAAATCGCATATTTCTCTTAGTAAACGAAAAATGCTTAGCTCTCTGAAAATTCGACATCCTTGGCAAGGCCTCAGAAATGTTCATATAGTAATGAAAAATACAGACCCTACACATTGAAACATTGCCAATATCTTCAGAATAGTATTTCCTGTAAAGTGTAACGACCTCAATGTGATTTTGTGATTTTATCATTTCATACATTATTACTATTTCTCCATCTTCACCTATTGGTGTGTTCATGCTGGCTAACTTGCTCCAGCACACATTTTCCTCTTGTCAGAGTAGTATTTCGTTTGGTAGAGATGTGGTTTAGTTTCCTTTTATCAATTAGACCATTTTCGTGTTTGTTTCATTCCTGGTTTGTATATATCTATCTTTTGGGGAGACGGGAATTGAATTTGCCGGAATTCTCGTTTATTTATTACCTTTTTTTAAATAGGTTCCTCATATAGCTTTTTAATAGGTTCCTCATATTTCACGTGATTGCATTTCTTTGTCAAATAGTAATTGTTATTTTTGTCATTATGTTTAATTTGTTGAGTTCAAGATCAATATTGTTTATTTGTGGAATGTGAAACAATAGATAACAAAAAATAGCCGACACTTTGATGTCGAAACGTAGTGTAGTGGTTCTCACTCTCACCTTTTAACAAGAGGGTCGCAGGTTCGAATACCCTCTATGGCATTAATTTCCTTCAGCAAGAAATTCAGCCAAATTGTGCTGCACTCAACCTAGGTGAGGTGAATGGGTACCTGGTAGGACTTGTTGTTCCTTGAAATGGCATGTGCGCTGGTGTACGCCGGGCTAGAGCCAGGGTAGATACAAAGCGCCTCGAGCACTCCGCAGAGTGGATACGTGCGCTATATATATATGCATCTATCATTATTATCATTATTATTTCTACTATTACTAGTTTTATTATTATTATCATTATCATCATATATTTGATAATATCGGAAAATTCTCATAAACATATTACCATAGCAATGCATTTTTAGGTCCATGTCACTTTATACGTATTAAAGGTCTCTGATATTTTAGATGCCTGTCTTACAGCTGCCACTGAAAAAGTGCAAAACAACCGATGTAACAAAGTGTAAACAATGATGCAACCAAAAACTATCAAACGAGTTGAACACATTTTGCACAATATTATAAAGGCCAGATTGAGACTCCCAAGGCCGACTCACACCTTTGCGTTTTAGCCTGCGTCGCGTCGGTTTAGTGTTTTTTTTTATATTAAAACGCTCCACGAGCGCACAATATTCGCTGGTCAGGCGGTGGACTAACGATCGGCTTGCGATCACAGAGATTCCGCCGAACGTCAGTCCATCGAACGACTTGCGTCTTTCATGCGTCATGGGAGCGTTCTTAATTGTTAAAAGCCTTGGTCGACGCAGGCTTAAAACGCAAAGGTATGAATCGCCCTTTAAAAGGATGAACAATCACCTGGGCGGCGTTTGGTATGAAAGGAAATCTAATCAAATAAAACGGATTCACACTTCGAGAAATTCCGGAAATGGGATTCGGGTGTTTTCGGAAGTACGAACGGGTCGATGCACTCCGCTCTGAGGTAGAGCCCCGGTCACATAGGACCCCGGAAGCAACACGATTCACCCCGACTCTCTGTTAATTTACAGTTAACTGCCTCGGAACAACGAGTTGGGGTAAACCGTGTTGCTTCTGCATGGGTCCTATGTGACCGGGGCTTTACGATCAAATTCTGTGACGCGTCTATTTAGTTTGTGTTGACATCGATGAAATATTTTAAAAAGTTCAATTTCACTGATGCTTTATTGTTTGAATGGGGTCAACTGAATGATTTTGTGTTGGGTAGATGAATAGCTGTTGCCTTATTCCAATATGGATACACTGATTGACAGTGCTGTAACGAGAAGCTGTGAAAACAATTTCACAGACATTCTCGGGTAGGAATCGAACCCACGATCTCCTGATGACTAGACAGGTGTCTTACCATTAGACCACCGAGAGCCGATGGTAGTGGTGGGCTCGATTTGTGTTATAGCAGCAGGTACTGCGTTAATATCAATTGAAATGGTGGTTTGAATGGTGGTTGGTTACTTTGTCCCAGGCCTTTGACCATTTGTTCATAGTGCTTGCTTAGAATTCCAATGTTTGGTTACGATCAAACTCTGTAACGCGTCTATTTAGTTTGTGTTGACATCGATTGAATGAAAAAGTTCGATTCCACTGATTTGTTAAATCCCAAGTATAGTTTTGGTAAAGATTCAGAAATGTGCATTTTTTTGGGGGGGGGGTGTAGCAGGACATGCAATTCTTATACACTTTTTTTTAGACAAAAGCATATTTTTTTACGAGTTGATTCTTTTGAAAATTTAAACTTGACCGTCAAATCATAGTTAGCACCCTCTCTTGGTCATAACAATATTTTGCTTGTTAGCGGGCATATACAAAGTTATTTCAAAATTGTGACGATAGAATTATTAAAAGGTATACACAACAATAAAGTTCTGAAATTTTCATTCAATTCTGTGCATGAGAAGTTGTCCTTCATAAAAAAATAATAATAATTATTGTCGGGGGACACGACACTGCAATATTTTGCACATTTTAGGTCATAACTTCACCAAGGATCACTCATTTTTCGCACAATCTTGTATGCAACATGTTTATGATACCGTATTTCATTTTATATAGATTTGAATACAACATTTGGCGATAAAAATTTTCGCTTTTACCAAAACTTCACTTGGGCTTTGATGTTTGAGTGGTGGTTGTTTACTTTGTCCAAGGCCTTTGTGCCTTTGTTCACAGTGCTTGCTTACAATTCTAATGTGGGGTTACGATCGAACTCTGTGACGCGCCTATTCAGGTCTGTTGACATCTATTAAAAAATATTCCATTTCACTGATTGGAAGCGTCGTAGTGTACTGGATCTGGCTCTCGCCTTTCAGGCAGAAGTCTGCGGTTCGAAACCTACCCATGGCGTTAATTTCCTCCAGCAAGAAATTTATCCACATTGTGCTGCACTCAACCCAGGTGAGGTGAATGGGTAGCTGGTTGGAATTTATTCCTTGAAAAGGCTGATGCGCCTGATAGCTGCACTGCTAAAGCCAGGGTAGTAATGCTGCAATAGTAGAGCGCGTAGAGAATTATAATGAAGAGTTGATAAGCGCTATATAAAAGCCGTTCATTATTATCACTATTATTATCAAAATTCCGATGTGGGGTTACGATCAACCTTTGTGACGCGTCTACTTAGTTTATGTTGACATCAACGTAATAGAAAAGTTAAAACTGTAGTTATTCATATTACCGTTATGTAAATTAACCCCCCCCCCCCAAAAAAAAAAGACACATGTCGGAGATCGCCGATATGTGCAAGTGAATAGACTACTTTCATAATCATGATCATGTTTTCGAAAATTGTATTCATATTTTCGGTGTTAAACGCATAATAACAAAATATTTGTTCACCTTATATTTTATTTTGATAGAAGGAAATTCATGTGGATTTCATTTAGTGATCGTCGCTAAGTTGAACAAGCTACAATATACCCCTATCAAGCAACGTTAATGTATTTAAGTTACATTTAGTATATTGCACTCTCGTTATTTAATCATTTATTTACAGCTATATACATAGTTCGTTTTGGGGCAAGCGTGAATAAATGTTCAATACTTTAAGAAATAATAATAATGATGATGATGATGATGAATTTATATTTAAAGGCGTTTTTCATTCAATTCTGAATATTTACGCCTGTTTATGCTTTAATTTTTTTATCTTTTGGTATTTCTTGTCGAGATTTGCGAGAAGATATTTTTTTAGGATTTAAATTTATCATTTTATTCTTATACTCTGTCCTTATGTTACATTCCCTTGGAAGTTTGCGACAAGTAGAAGTAGGATTAATAATAATAGATGCAATTTATATAGCGCACGTATCCACTCTTCTGAATGCTCAAGGCGCTTTACATTATTATTAACCTGGCTTTAGCCCGGCAGCCATTCACGTCGCACCTGACATTTCAAAGAATAAATATTCCTGCCTGGTACCCATTCACCTCACCGGGGTTGAGTGCAGCACAATGTGGATTAATTTCTTGCTGAAGGAAATTGACGCCCTGGGTAGGATTCGAACCTACGACCCTCTAGTTGAGAGGCGAGAGTCACGACCTTATTGTAGAAAGTATGTGTTGTATTATGTATTGTATTCCCTTGTTGTATTTCTTGGCGCATCCAACACAAGCTCCGCTTCTAGATCTGCGCCCTTTTCCTTTAATTTGTTTACTCAATTATTAATTTACATACTGTTTATTCTATCATTTGATTATAATTGTAAATTGAAAAACTGTACAGCATTGATTTATTTCAGTTGTTGAAGGAAAAATGTGTTTTTTTTTAATTGAATTGAACAAGAAATCATTTCTTTATAAGTAGCTTTCATGATTTTACGTCCAATTCTCTATCTGGTAAAATGTAATTATGACTCATACATTCTTTGTTGTATTACTAATAGGAAACACATCTGAAGGTCAAGGTTCGAAGTCATTGATGGGCGTGGTTGACTATACCATGGCGCTATTACAGTTGCATTTTGATTCACTTGTCATACCCTGGTAGTATATATTCTTTCGCCTGGAGAATATGCGATATTTTCTAGAACGCAATTACTCGACAGTTGTATCAATCACCTGAAAACGCGACGTATTGGGGGAGGGGGATGTTCGCTTAGCAAATATTTAAAAGGAAAAAAGAATAAGTAGTCTTAATGAAAAGTTTGAAGTCATGACACAGAATGAAAACAAACTAGATCCAAAATATAAACATTAACTAATGGTAACAAAACATGCGATGCTACAGAATAAAAACAGCATAATGTATTCATTGGCAATCAAAATGAATACATCCATCGAAAATTTTATAACAAAAGGCATAAATAATTTTTAAAATGTGGAAAGAAATAATCATAAACTTAGAAAAAGTTACAAGACATAGGCCTATGAATGAACGAAACAGATGAAAAATGAATAAAATGCAATATCTAGCACCTTGGATGTTTGATTTATCAATAAATGTACTTAGTGTTTTCTAACGGGAATCAACAATAGACTCTTGCATAAACAGCAATAAACGTAAAGCCTCAAATTCCAGCCTCGTCCGGTCTCCTGTGTGAATGAATTTATAGTGGACTAGTTGTGAAACAAACCAACATTTTGCATAAAGGCCGTTTCTTCTTAGAAACATCATAAAATTTTTTGTTCGGAGCTTAAATATACACTGGAAATAAACCATTCTTTTTCCCTTTTCCTTTATTTTTTGGCTTCCTTTCAAATGCAATAAAGTTTTATCTGATAAATTGACACTCTAAATAAATAAAATACACTGTGTCATCAAATCTAAATTGTCCAGTTGATACTGTACTCTATGTTTAAGCAAAGTATCAGGCTAAAGTTAAAACTGTTTAGCTTTCTCTTTTTAAAAAAAAATCATGCTTCTTAAAATTGCAAAAATCTTGCTTCGTATTTGGTTGGGAAATGACTGGATTCTGATCCATGTAAAAGAATGTATCATCATCAGACTTGAATTTCTGTCAATTCTAATTGAAATAACATGTTTCGCACAATAAGTGAAAGAACGTGTAGAAAAAATTGTTGCAACTTGCAATCTAGGCCTGAAGTTAACGGTTAATCCATTGATTAAAACAATTTTGAAACACTTTTGCAAATGGCGACATTTTGCTATGTTGCTTTCATTTCTTTTTAATTCAGGATAAAGTTATTCAACTACATAACTAAAGGCTTGAAATTGCGTAGACTTTACAGAGGGCAAACTTCTATAGCGATAACAGTAAAATAAGATCTTTTTTGTTATTCAATGATAACGTGGCTCTGCTTTTATACATGTATAAGGCTCTTTTTAGTTCACTTTAAGTATATTTTTTGCCTACATGTTTGTTAGAAATGCATAGAGATAAGATCGATAAAACTTATGCAATTACATTACATTAACCGTTTGCGTAATCAGGTGAATTTTGGATGCCCCTTTTTTAGGATATCCTGCCCCCCCCCCCCCTTCTCCCCGAACAATGGTGCTGAATTATAATCAATATAGAGTTAAAGCTCATTTAAAAAGAATGCTGGCTGCAGGAAAGTTTAGATTTAACCTCAATGGAATCTCTATTCAATCTTGTTTTAATATTTTTTATTTAATCTATATTGTCGGAGTAAAAAAAACCCCGTAATACATGTATGTATTACAATGTAAAGCATGGTAGGACTGGTTGCCTTTCACACTCAGATGGAAGCAGTGTTAAAAAAAGATAATACCCAGAAAATTATATTTGTTCAACATGAGCAGAAAATAAGATGAACTAAATAAGATAGCATTGAGACAATTGGATGACTAATACAAAGTTATGAATATTTAGATATTTCACCCAAATAGCAGATGATGAAGTCGTAGGTAAAGACAGGAACATTTGTTTTATTCATATCATTGTCACTAAACGCAACTTATATCCTAAAATTATAATTTTTTATTTAAAAAAATAGCTGTAGGATATCTTCTTTATAGAAATGAAGATCCCCTTTTCACACGCTTACCTTAATACGTACTTTGTATCTTTCTGTAGAAAAGATGAATTTTGCACCATCGTTGTATGAACGAAATCAGGGTGAGTATTGCAACCATTATGGTTACACACGCGTAATTATAGGCTAATTACTTTCGCGGATGAAAAATAGACCCCTAGGCAACCCATAGGAGTTCAGCTATTATGGATTAATGTTAATAGATTTGAATGAGTTATTATTTACTTGTGGATATTAGTAAGTGAATATATGACCTTTCCTTATGAAAAGGGGGATCTAAACATTTTCGATTTCTGGAACTACTTCACACCGCTAAAGATAGACTCAATTTACCTCATTAGGGGTATGGAATTTATTGATGCACGTCATGTTGCTATGTAAGGGGAAATTGCTCAAAAATGAGCTGGTCAAGAGGTAGTTTTGAATGCAGGAGGAGAAAGTCCATGAAATTTCCTTTCCATTGCTACCAAGCGCTTGTCGACCTAATATATAGCTGATTTTATATGATTTTTTTTTTCAGAAGGCCAAATAGCACACGGGTCTATGGAGAAATAATTACGCGTCTGTACCCTTAAGCAATACCTTCATGAACTGCAGCTTTGAAATGGTAAATGGAAGTGGTAAACAAAACGGAAATAGAGACAACTTTTATTGAGATTGCTCAATGGGAGCGCACAATTACAAAGTCACCGATGTCATGCAATCAAAGGTTTGGTTGATTCTGATAAATCACATGCTAACTCGCCCACTCTACCCAACCCAAGTTATGAACACGCGTACAATTGTTTGCAAATTTGTAGACACACCGCCGCCTACTTATTGGGAATTAATCAAACAAGTTCTTCCGGTACACGGACGTTTCACTTCCGGGTTGTTCCGAGTTTTATCTTCCACATCCGACTGCTAAAGCCCCGGTCACATATGGCCCCACAGAAGCAACACGATTCAACAAGACTCTTTGTTCGCAGGCAGCTAACTGTGAATTAACAAAGAGCCACGTTGAATCGTGTTGCATCCGGGGCCTATGTGACCGGGGCATTACAATACATTTACATTATTACACAGGTTTTCCATAGTGACAGATTGCTTCCCTTTGTGTGATTAATGGATGTAATTGATACAACGTATGATCAGGATGATTGCGACATTTGCATTCAAATAGGGTCAAATAGTGCATGATAATAAACTAATGATTTAAAAGAAAATACCACATAAGTGCCGAATTTGTATTGTTTTCCTTATCCCCACCCCGTATTTAACTTGGTTCCATTGAGATAAAATACGAGCCTGTTCTTTTTTTCTATTGTTCTTCTTTTTATTTGGTTCGTTTTCTTTTATTTCTGTTTTTCTGCTGATTCCCATCTCAAAAGTGAATGTTTCTGGTGTCCCCCTTCCAGTAATAACATCCAAGCCCTATGAATGAATTTCTAGGTCACTACAGAATAAATGAAAAAAAAATTGAATTTCTAGAGTTTCACTCAAATCTATCTATTTACTTATCCATTCGTTCATCTATTATGTTTTAGTTTAACAGGGTAGCCTTATCATAATGCAAGGTACTGTTCTTCTTTGTGACCATTTAGAACAAATTAAATTTCGCTCTTTATAAAGATCCACCCCTTTCCGGGTGAACAATTCCGTTCACTTTGAACAAAGTAGATCTGCGGATGCACTCTACCATGTCTACTGTCATAGCTAGCTCCACACTCGCAATATATAATATTTTTTAAAACGATGCGTAATTATTCGGAAGCCAAAGTTTACCGATACATTCCAGGAACACGGGAAATACTTTCCAAGTCGTGTCACATCACATCTGAATAGAAGTGAATAGTTTTCCCGAAAAAGATGCCCATTATTGTTTCCTCATCTCATTCGAAATATAACCGATCCCTTTTAATGACACTATGAAGCTGGTAATTTTGTGCAGACATCTGTCAAAGGAATATTACGGTAATCCCACAGGGTTCGATAGATGGTCCGTTACTTTTCATTTTCATATTAGCGAAAATGGTTTCCAATAGATTCCACGAGAAAAAAAAATCCTATACTAAATGAATAATGGTGTAGTGGTTCGGGCTCTCGCCTCTTAACTAGAGGGTCGGTGGTTCGAATCTCTCCAAGCGCGTTAATTTCTTTCAGCAAGAAATTTACCCATAGTGTGCTGCACTCAACCCAGGTGAGGGGAATGGGTACCGGGCAGGAATATTTATTCCTTGAAACGCCAAGTGCGCTAATGAAGTGGCTGCCGGGCTAAAGCCAGGGTAATAATGCTGCAATTGTAGAGCGCTTTGAGAATTCTTAGAGTTGATAAGCGCTATATAAAAGCCGTTCATTATTATTATTATTATTATTATTTTAAAATTAAGACATTGATGTTGCTATGCAATAGTTTGATATTGTCACGCTTTGGTCACTACACATGATTATGATGATATTCAAACATGACAAAGTACAATGCATATCATTGGTTGGATAGATCAATTGATAGATAGATAGATAGATGCATGAAAGTAAGCGGCATTAATCAATTAGTTTTTTACCTATCATGTACAATTCATATTATTCACGCGCATTTTTTTCTCTCTCTCTTTTCTTTTCCAATGCAGTCATACCGATTAGATAAGTGCAATACACTGCAAAAAGGGGAAGGTGTACAAATCATATACATAACTTAACATTTCCTTCTTTTACTTCGGAAAGCCAAGATAATATTGGTTTTCTGCTTGCGTGCAGCATTCATTTATCGATTCTGCAAGTATATTGAGAAGAATCATTTTGAACCCTAATTCTAAATTTTACATTTAATCCCGTTATTAAAAAAAAATCAATGTACAAAGTGAATGAAAAGTTGTCCGACATGACGTCACAGATCTCGTCGATATTGCCGATAGCATGGATCTCCTTCAGTGACAGTGATCGTCTTATCTCTGTGAATTGGAAAATTCATAACTTTTGAATGGATTGTCCGATTTTGCTCAAGTTTTCACTTATTGTTTATCTGACTTCTCTTCATTCAATGGGAACATGATAATTCCAGGAGTTGGTTCCCCTTTAAAAGACGAATTTCTGAAATATCTGTACTAGGGTGATTTTTATAACTTCCTCGTCTATTCCTTTCCAAAACCTCTGATTGTAAGAATGTTTTCATAACTTCCCTCCTATGGCTAAAAAATAGTGATAATCTAATGTGTGTACCTTCCCAAAAGTCTAACATTAATGGTAAGCTCAAAGAGGGTATTCTAAAAGATATTTCCCCCGACTTGAAAAGTCTCAGAAAATCTGGAACACGTATATGTTTATTCAACAGGCGGATTAAGATCCAAAATGTATGCGTTCTTTGTCTGTTTGCACACAAATTTTGTTCTTGACACCGGCAAGCTTGACGGAGGCTTGCCCGATATCCCATTAAAAATATATGTAAGCTGTGCCCTAAGTGTTGTACTTACACTGAATTTTGAATTTATTCATTTGAACGTCATTGACAAATTATACAGCCAACATTTTGTTCAGATTACATTTTTTTCATATACATTGTGTTATGTCAAACAAATTATACAAAATAAAGAGAATGATTTGATTACAATAATGAAACAATTATATGGTAAGTAAAATAAATATTTGACAACAAAATACATAATCGTTTTCTAAGCAAGGAATAATTATGAACCCATGCATATTCTAAACAATCGCAAACTTGAAGATTTTATACAATAAATGTAATTTTAATGAACTTCCATTCAACTTAGAGGTCCTTCAGAATGAACCTAGGAACCTAATTTCATTGTAACTAACCGGTCTAAGGAATAACACGAAATTACAGTCGTATTAAAAATGGAATAAATTTGAATATATTAGTAAACCAGCCTATTAGATTCCTTGATAGGGTGGGGATGGAGTAGGATGGGGGCCGAATGGGGAGAGGGAGATGGAGGGGGGGGGGGGACATTGATCGTAATACTTACGTGAATCATTGATGCGACCACGTGTCCTTCGCGCATCTGTTTGAGCCAATGTTACGAGAACTACGGCGATAATCATCAAAGTAAAGCTACATAGTTTTCTCACATTTGCCATGTTTATTTCCATGTATTTTCCGAAAACGAAAGATAATTATGACGTCGATTCTGCCTCAAAATGTATTGCTTATAGTAGAAAAAAAGCTCTTCCAGTGGCTAGTGAACTCCTTTGATGGTGTATAGTCCGCGGTAAATTTCCTTATTATTCCAAAAGGAATTGCAACATGTACTGATAATCCGAGAAAACGCGCGAATTACTCAATAATGGTAAATTGAGAGAGCATATAAGTTGAATCCTTCCTCCTTTAGATGAAGTGACCGAACTGTTTTGCAGGTAGTTACAACTCTATCCTTCCTGTTAAGAACTAAACAAACATTCAGTGTCCCAATTAACGGTTCCACTTTCAAATTGATATTCAATAAGTTGCTTTGAATGATATGCGTTGCTATGGCAAATGTGGTCACCGGGAGTTCTCCAAGACCAAAGTGTGTTAATTTAACGCACCCAGTTTCTATATTTCCGTGTTTGGGGTATTCAGAAGTGGGTTGGATTGACGCTCCTTTTTAGAAAATCAACAATGGATATTTGACCTTGGTGTACTTTTTAGTATGATTATAGAAAACAAATATATATGTAAAGAATCTGCATTTATGCGATCACTTAAAAATCGAGTTGACATCCGATTCCTTGTCAATACCTGTACAGTTAAACACAAGTATACAAGGGAAGGTTCCCGCCAACCTTAACAAAAAGTGCGCCCCTGTTCCCTTATCCAGCTGAAAAATGAACGTCACCACAAAGGCGTTTTTCCGATGCTTTTAATGTAAAAGTGCTATACAAACTCACACCTTAATGAGTGTTCGATGACTAACACTTTAATTCAAACAACCCTTTTTTTTTACTTGTTCTTTCACTTTCAACCACGCTAGATCACTGGAACACGTATCTCCGCTCGGTTTTCACATGTTCGATTTGTAGATGGACTTCAGGCTTCCTACATTGATCAATTAGCTACTTTAAAACCATCTATTGATTAGTCTTTTTGCAGCTCCCCTCCAGAGGTGGGTCCAAGACATTAGACCAAGTTAATTCCTTGAGAAATGGGTGCTTTCACCGGGTTAAACAAAACGAGGGTCTGGTCGCGCCAAACGCAGTAAGAATGGCGCGAAACCATGCAATATGGCGTCAAATCCCAAGCACATCCGCCCGATAGTATACGTGCAGAACACAAAGCTATTAAGAACTTTTCTGTTGACGTGTCAGATTTACATTCCCAACATCCTTTTCAAATCCAAAGCTCAAAAACCAACACCAATATCTTCCAAGAATCGCTTACGAACACATCTTGTAAGATTCATGTGAAGATTGTTTAAGGCATGTCGTATACAAGAGCTATGCTACAGGATAAAGTCGGTATACATTGCACATTGGCAGGGCTGTTGTATTCTATAACAGAACCTCCAACATCCTAATGTCAGTGGATGGCAGTTTGACAGTTAACATGGAAGGCGTGTTCAGATACAGCTTGAAAGTTTGACATCCTGCATCTCATTCCATCCAGAGAAGATAGGTACTTGATTTAAAAGTTAGAAATTGTCCGTCACGCCACCGCTTTTAGAATGGTGGTGTTAAAACTCTTTGGTTCACTTTTGCTGAACTTGATCTCCCCTTTTTTCTCCGGCACCTGCTCCTGTTTTTTTTTTGTTATCATGCTGCATGTTTTAAGCACATTGTTTTTTGTAAATATTATAGTTTTTTCATGTACCCAGAAAACCCAACTCCCCTCTTTATCTCTTTGTAATAACTTTTTATGATTTGCCTTTATAAATTGTTTTCCAAGTCTTCGCCTTTCCAGGCACTGCAACTTTAAATCGCTCAATGAGGAGAACGGAAGAGGAAATTTGATGAACACCTTTTTTATGATTTATTTTAATTAACATATAATTGTTTCATTATTGTAATCAAATCATTCATATTTTCTTTATTTTGTAAAATTTGGTTGACATAACACAATGTATATGAAAAAATGTAATCAGAACAAAATGTTGGTTGTATATGTCGATGACGTTCAAATGAATAAATTCAAATTCAAAGCTTCACAATAGAAAGGCATCCCCATTCATTCATTGAACATGTGCAACAAACTGACGTGGTTTGATATTTCTCCTCAGAATAAGATGGAAGGAAATTTATCCAACGGTTGATTTACCCTAGGTTAATTTAGCTTGTGAATGCTTGAATGAAAGTTGTTTCCTTTCTCCCTTGTTTTCACAATGCAGATTTAAGTTATTCTAAACCCCTGATCCTATTTGACTGTACACAGCCAGAGTGATAGTGTGAGACAGGACTAAATAGCTATCATGAATCTTATAGCCTACTGTCACATGCATGCACCCATTCTCGCTTTTGAAAAAAAAAAACAAGATATTTTTTTAATTTTCAATTTTTAAAGGGCTACCCTTTACAGCCTAAATACAGTTTTGGTAACGATTAAAAAATGCGAATTTTATGGGATGTTTATCATGACAATGTATCTTACACACATTACGAGACCAAAGCATATTCTTTACGAACTGATTCTGTTTGAAAATTTGAATTTGACCGTTAATCATATTTAACGCCCTCTCTTGGTAATAACAATATTTTGTTTGCTATCGGGCATAAGCAAAGTTATTTCTGAGGTTTGACAAAATAATGATAAAAAGGTATATACAAAAATTGAATTCTGAAATTTTCATCCCATTATGTGCACGAGAAGGTGTCCTTTATCACGAAAGAAAATATTGAATAAGTGTCGGGTTACACGACGCTGAGATACTTTGCAAATTTTAGGTTATAATTTTACCAAAACTCATTCATTTTTCACACAAATTTTTGTGCAATATATTCATGATACTATATATTTCATTTTATTTAGATTTGAAGACAAAATCTGGAGACAAAAATATTCGCTTCTACCAAAACTTTACTTGCAATGGGCTTTAAATAAAGCTAGCATCGATATTAACATGATCAAACGTATTCTCAAAGCTTAAATTATGTTAAACTATTAATTGGTGTCGTCGTCTGAACACGCCCAGTTTGATACTGTCAGACAGGACTAGATAGCTATAAGAGACCGGATGAAGAAAGGGAAACGCTTTGGTTTGGTACCGGATGAAAGGAAAGGGATGCAGCTATATCCTAAAGGCCCGGGCACACCAAACACGGCACGGCACCACGGCACGGTATTCACGCGCTATCTCCCCTGTCATTGGCCAATTGTTAAA
>BQKZ01003568.1:19494-33018 GCA_036244855.1 Temnopleurus reevesii
GTACAGATTTTGACCAAACTTGGCTCAAGTATGTATAAGCATGTGAGGAAGAACTGATGAGATTTTGGGTTCATGAGGTCAAAGGTGGCAGTGCCCAAAATTTGTAAAATGTATTTGATTTCTGATGGCATGGAACAGGCCGTACATACCTTTCTGATTGCGTGATGGCGGAGGCATAAATTTTGACTGTGCGCGGTCGAGGATTCATCTAGTTTTAAATTGTGCAACTGCAATGTTAAAGCATGATACCCGAAGTTTGGTACGACTTAGGTACTTTTTCAATAGAAGTCTTTACCTTAGTTAATCAGAACAGGAGAGAAGTAATCGCAAATACCTTTTTAAAGGAGAACAATCACAAGGAATCAATATGTTTTCAATGCTGATACACTGTAAAGACATCCAAGGATTGAATTCACAATTTGTGAATTCCCCACAGTTTCAATTAGAGGCAAAAATGTGTGTCTGCAGAGCTTTGTAAATCCATTAATTACTACATGTTAAAAAAATCCCTCAAGGTGGCGAATTTTTTTACTAACATATAAGGTGGAAAATTTATTTCTCTTCAACATACTATCAAACGAAAATTCGCCACCTTGAGATTTTTTTTTAAATTATTTTTTAATGATTGGTATGTAAAACAGAAAAACAAATTGCCATTCGCTTTACACGGGCGATCTGACCTGCACGAATTTGTAGCGCTCCGACCTCTATCGCTGAACTGCGTATTATCTCTAAAAAACGAGATCTCGATAAAGTGAGAGTTGCCCTGACTGTATATTGGATGCAAGCACCTGTAGAAGAAAAACCTTGGAGATACCCATTTGCCTCACCTGGGATGAGTGCAGAATAATTTGGTGAAATACAATGACACGCTGGTGCTTTGAACCCACAACCTTCTTATTAAGAATCTTGAGGAGGAACCACTTGACCATAATGCATCCACATGCACATTGACCTATCAATGGGAGAGGAAAACAAAATCTCTTCTAAAGGGGGTGTTGATCGCAAGTTGCAGTTGATCGGAACATGCCAATCAAAATCATGGTTTCATGCGCGTCTTGTTAAATGCGCATACCATGCGCGAATGAAAATGCGCGTTACAATTTGCAAAGTTGCAGTTGATTATGACCAACACCCCCTTAGTCATCTATTTAAAAATGAATATTCCTATGTAAAGTCTTTTGAGATCAATGATATTAATTGATTTATCTTTCTACATCTATTTCAGCTATGTAAGAGCACCAGATGGTGTTTAATTATCTTCATGATTAATTACACGCCCAAGGTTAATCTGGGGCAAAGCGGGATGTAATAATTGATTATTCCTTTCGAAGCATCACAAATCTATGATACACTCTAAAAACTTGAATGATGAATTAACATTTTAAAGGGTGGAAAATTGATATAGGGCAAAGCGGGATATAATAATTGATTATTCCATTTGAAGTATCACAAATCTATGATACACTCTAAAAACTTGAATGATGAATTAACATTTTAAAGGGTGGAAGATTGATACAGGGAAAAGCGGGATGTAATAATTGAGTATTCTATTCAAGGCATCACAAATCTATGCTACACTCTAAAAACTTGAATGGTGAATCAAATTTTATAAGGGTGAAAAAGCCACAACCTTCTCAAAATGGTTAATTAATATTGTAAACATGCCATATTCTGTTGTGTTGGATGATGCATGTGTGAAGTGTAAATGTATCATAGGTTTGCAGTTTTAGACTGAAGCCTACCTTACAAAATATTAAAGATCGCCAAAGATTTGAAAGATGTTGGAGGAAAAAATGAAAAATAATCTGTTTTATTCAAATTTTACTCCATCCTGAAGAGCAATGACTAGAATTGTGTATTTTACAGTTTCTCACACCAAAAAATATTGTGTGATCAGATTATCTAGCATACATAAACCAGTGATGCACTACCCCGATTTCAACTTATCTTTGGTTTCTAGCCCGATCAGCTGTCTTCGCAATCTATTTTGAGATTCAATAGCCCAGTTTGCACTAGCCCAAATCAGAAAACTTGAGCTTCAGTTATTGCTGTCATTCTTTGCTATTTAGCTGGAGTTACACAATCAAATCTTCATTGTTCAGAGTTATAAACCAGATCAGAATTAGTGACTACCTAATTTGAAAAACTCGGGATAGTGCAAACAGCTCTCGCATGCTCCGCTTCTCACTCAGGCCCCTAGGACCGAGCCAGGGGTCCAAGATTCCGGTGATAGATCTCAAACCGGACACATGTTCCATCCCACTGGTTTCAGTAAATTGCATGGACATAGAGGGGATTCATCTTTCTATTTATATTTATTTACAGTATGCTTGCTCGAGAGATGTCGGTAACTTTGATTGATGCAACCATGGCATTTTTCTTCCCACCGAAGATCCCTTGTAATTAGAGTAATTGGTCAGGACTTCAAATAATTCAATGTCAGATACTTTAATTTCAGCTACATGTACAATAATAATTGTGTATGTATGCAGTATTCAGTGATAAATAAATGAATGAATTATGAATTTCAAAGATCTTCAACACAGATACATTAATTTCAGTTTAAAAAAACAATGATTGTGTATGTACATAGTATTCAGTGATAAATTATGTATTTCAAAGATATTTAATTCAGATATAGATCATGTAATCTGTATTCTCATTCTTGACTTGACCATTATTCAGCTTATATAAAGATCCCTAATTATTTTAAATAATGTATGTTTATTTTTGGATTGGCTTTTTTCATTCTTGTGCTAAAACATGAAGAGAAACTTACCTTGTTTTGTTACCAAAATGCAATTAGATATTTATTATGAATATCATGTTGAGTTGTTTTGAATATTATGAAAACAATTCTCCATATTGACTGAAAGGATGTTGTTTGTAAAATGACACATTAGAGAGTGCTCAATTACATTCCTAGATTATTTTCCGCATTTCAAGAGCCCTTTTTTTAATGTTAATTTTCAAGTTAATTTTCAAGTTAATTTTCAGGAAAAGGATGTATGCTGCATATATCCAAGAGAAACTCTTGTAGGACATGAGAATAATTTGTTTCATTGTCTGCTGTTCTATTTTTAAAAGTATTGTTTTGTCTGCGCATCTCAAGATTATTATGAGGAAATTGAAATGCTGGGTACATACAAAGGAAATACTTGAGTGAAATGAGATTTTCTTTGATTGTTGACAAAAAAATGGGGTTTCATTAAATTGTCAGCCCCAGTCACTTAGACGTCCTTATTCAACACAATTCACATAACCAGTTAGGGGCAATGGCTATTATTCTCAAGAATCCAAATAGAATTTAGCTGATTCAGCCATTCCAATGTCTATTATTTGCACCCCCCCCCCAAAAAAAAAAAAATAATAATAAAATTAAAAATGGGGGGATGCCCTCCGATGCCTTTTTTAGCAAAAAGCGTTGGTCGGTCAGTCAGACTTTTTTCTTAATTTGTCAAACACAATCAAACAATTCATGAGGAAAGTGGATGAAAAGCCAAGGGGCATCAGAAGAAAATATCTCTTATAAGTCATATTTCACATGTTTCTTGGGAATTTTACTGTTTGAATTTTACTGTTTTGGTAAAAAGCACAAAAAAGCTCAAGTCAGATCATTATAGAGGGTCAGTCGGTGGAGGACAACCAAACAATTTTGTGGTCTTATCAAACTTCCTTTTACTAGTCTATAACCACCTTCCATTCACACAGTTCAACGTCATCCAGTTAAGGACTGTGTGTTCTGGTAGCACCCACCTATAAAACTCTGATCAGAGGGTTAAAGGACTATGTGGTTGAGTGCTATGCAGCCCCTGTGTGTTTAGTGTGAGAGAATATACAGAGGTGGGTGCTATAAGAACACACAGTCCTCAACTGGACTAAGTTCATCACAGTGACAAGCAGTCATTCTCTGATAGTAATACCAGCTCGCAACAGTCAGAGTGGGCATTTTCATCCATTCAAATTTAAAATTTTGTTAAGTCGGCACTGACTTATTACTCGCTGTGACAAGCTTCATGAAACCATCCAGATGTACACTAGAGAAAGTCTGAACAGGGTCTTACCTTGATAAAATTATTAGTAAACCTCAGGAATGTTAAATATTTTTCTGAAATAAACGCAAATGCCCTTGACTGTGTTCTGTCAAGGGGCTAATTCTTTCTCTTTCAAAATTCTGAGCCCCTAGAAACGCTTTTGTGATATATTTAGCGGTTAGCCACAATGTTGGTTCAGCTCAGCTAAGCTTTTGGGCCATCAGCCCAAAAGAGATTATCTCTAGCTTGATACTGTTTGAACAAATACTCAAAATGAGTAAAATTTCTCTTTGAATGTTTTGTCATCTTTAATAGTCCAGTGAATTATGATTTTTGCATTTTCTGAGTGCTACTCAACACAGTCTCTGGAAAATTACGTTAAAGGCATTGTATAGCATTGTTTTAATTTTGTTTTTGTTTAAGAAATTTTCATAAGCCAGATGCCATATGCTACCTAGATGGTTGGTTTACAAAACTAAGCTGTGGATTTATTAGGCTTTGAAATCAATGTTTATCGCTTAAAAAAAGGTGAATTCAATATATATGGCCTACGTAGCCACAATGTGCGGGAATAAAGAGTATGTGGAACATTGTAACAAGTTTCCATAGATATCTTGATAGTGCATACATGTATATAACTTCCTTTTTTATTTGCACTCTTTGCTGTTTTTTCATCCATCTAAATGTAATAACAGGCAGCTTGATTTGATAATTTTTTCAAATAGCCAAATTATAATCTGCATGTGACATTTTTGTTAAAGCGCATGTGGTAGTTCTTGTAACTGTAATGAAAGATGATACTGGAATCAGTGAGATTTCATTGAAAATAATTCTCCTCATACTCTGAAAGTTCAACAGACGCTTATAAGTGTGAAAAGTGGTTGTCAAAAGTACATCTAGATTGCTTAGGCTATGCTATAAATAGCGCGTTATTATTATTCAAGTGTGAATAAATGGATAAAGACCCTAAGATTGGGAAAGAGGATGAAAAGAGGGTGGCATTGAAAGATTTCCCACAGTGTTCTCTTTAAAAATAGATTCTTCTTTTCTCAGATTCAATGCTTAGGACTTGTCAGTAAATGTGTTAATCTCTACATAATTTGTAGGTTCTTTTTATTTTTCTCTTTCTTTTTTTCCCCTCTTTTTCTTCCTCTTGTCCTTCTTCTTCTTGTCCTTTTTCTTTTCATTCTTATTCTTCTTCATTTTCTTTTTTTCTCTTCTCTTTCCTATTTTTTCTCCATCTCTTTCCTATCCTTCTTTTCTTTTTCTTCTTCCCTTCTCCTTTTTTTCTCATTTTCATTCTTCTTCATTTTCTTTTTTCCTTCTTTTCCTTTTTCTTCTTTTTTCTCCATCTTCTTTCCCTCCTTTTTCCACTCCATCTCCTTCTTCTTCTTCTTCTTCTTCTTCTTCTTCATCATCCTTTCCTTATTTTTCCTGTTGCATTTGTCATCTTTAATATTTTTCTTTTCTTTTCTTCTCCTTCTTCTTCTTCTTCTTCTTCTTTGTCTTCCTCTCCTTCTTCTTCTTATTCTTTTTCTTCTCCTTCTTCTCCTTTACCTCGGCAGTCATACATTTCAGGAGGCACAAAGTTAACTTTTAGCTCCATTACTTTCACTCGAATGAGACATAATTTCAAACAAGTGTTTTGGTAATTTTGTTGTTGTTGTCTCTTACTGATTTTGGCAGCTTTTAGATGAAAGGGTTATCTATTCCATAGCAACAAAATTTGATACCTTGCAAAGTCTATGGTTGCTATATTTGATTGTTTATGCTTGTAATAGGGGAAGACTATTTTGGTGTGGTTATATGTGGCAGGTCTCAGGTACAAAATATAACTAAAGATAGCTTATTTATCTTCTTTTAGCAATGCCAAGCTCCCTACAGAGTATAATTATCTTGATGTGCTTTTTAAGGTGCATTGTTTGTCCTTATAATTTTTAGAAGAAGAGATTTGCTTATCTTGATAAAAAAAAAATGAGATCAGAAATAGACATTGCAGCCATGAACTTTTCAGCAGATGATAAGATTTAAAGCTCAAGTAACATGTTTGTGTATTAAAAATTGTCAAATCTCGGTAATAGCCTATAGCATATATGTCCAATAACAAACAGAATATTTTTATTACCAAGAGAAGATTATACAGAAGAATTCAAATTTAGACAAGTGTATCAGTTCATTTAAAAAGATAATGATATAGTCTCAAAATATGTGTAAGATATATATGTCATAATAAACATCCCCATATGATTCACCTTTTTTTAATTTTACCAAATTTGTATTTGGGTTTTGAAATGAGATGAAGGATAGATTTGATTTTTTTTAAAGTTGGAGCATTAATTTACCCTTCAACCCCACCTTCCAAAAGAGGGTAAAAGCCATTTCTTCTCCTTTTTTATCACGTGCCATTATAGAGACAATATGTACATTTATATGCTTCGTCAATGTACATTTGAAGAAAATGATGTTTGAATACACGCTGTTAGAGAAATAGCTAATGATATTTAAATCCTTCCTAATGGGCTGGTATTGGTATGTGCATAAATTTCCATTTAGACTTATTTTCACTTTCATCGTTTGGCACCAGCCTATATTTCTTACGTCTTTGGAAATTTATAGAAGACATTTCAGACGACATCTGTAGTGGAAGAAGATCATGAATTATTCAACCTTTTTAGGTTTGTCTGTCTCCAAAATAATTTTCTTCAGCTCATAAATGAGAAATAGGGATTCCTTTATTTTTTTTCTTTTTCATTGGATGAGAAGTAAATCTAAGAAAAAATGTAAACAAGACAAGATTAATTTGCCAAATGTGAGAATGGTGTCAACCTAATAAAGCAGGAGCATTTAGGATCCATGCTAAATCTGAAATTTTCCTTTTTTTATCAATTAAGTATGATTTTATAGTCACATTTTTAGTATACCAAAGTTGTCATTTTTTCTAAAACCTCTCTGTATTTATGTAGGCCTATATGTGTATGATACACTTATACTCTCTTTAAGAAATACGCAGTGAAAATTTGAACTTCGCTCTCTATACCTTCGCTTCTCGTAGTCCCCCCCCCCAAAAAAAAAAATAATAATAATAAATAAATAAATAAATAAAAGAAAAACTGTTTGGATGCCCATGACCAACCGACCCTCTGAAAATTGTCCTACTTAAATATTTTTTTCTTTTTCCCTCGAATTTAAAAAATAATCACAGTAAAATTAAAGGAACAAATTTGAAATATACACCTGAAAAATCATTTTCATACATTTTAGGGCTCTTGTAAGTCATATTTTCTACATGAAATCAATTAACAACTATAAGAAATTTGTCCGTCAGACCGACCAACAACAACAACAAAATCAGTACCCCAACAATTTTTTTTTTGGGGGGGGGGTCTTTTCCACTACCACTTGGCTGTATAGAAACCCACCAGCACTCTACTGGTTAATCAAATCATTTAATGGGTTTTAATATCCTTCAAATAGACAAAGAATCGAAAGCTTAGCCTTCCTAATGAGCAAGAAACCCCTCTCTAATCTTGTACGATTACTAATGAATTCAATAGCTCCACAAGGAAGTCCTCGTAGATTAGCGCTAGTCCACTGATCACCAAACGAGCCTTTCTGAGACCACTTTCACAGAATTCACCTCTTCTACCCAGAGACTCACAGTGTGTTCAAACGCCAACAAAATTAAACTAGCATTGTATAGGTCCAAAAGGAAGTCCTTATAGATTGATCACCAAACAATTTTTTTCTCAGACCACTTTCACAGAACTTGCCTTTTCTACCTGAGAATCAACGTCTGTTCAAACACCAAAGTAGCTATACTCAAACAGTGTAGCTATTACTGTGAGCAGAATGTACAAAGGATTTGGAAAAAGTAGACAATGTCATTCTAGCCTTCACAATAGCTTCATGATAAAACAGAAAATATCTTCCCTCAAAGTGACACCTGTTCAACGTTTTTTCACAGAATAATATTGAAGGACATAAATTTATTGATTGCATCTAGTTATTATGAATGATTCAATGGAAGTTGTCAAATTTCTCCAAACCATGTGTTCCTTTGGCTCAAAATGTTCATTTAGTGCTATATAGATGTTGTTATCCAGAAAGAGGGAGAACTACTGTGAAAGGGTCATACCAAAGACCCTTGTCACTTAAAAAACGGGTGAACAATAGTATAACGGTTTTAATTCTGATTAGTACTGTCATACAATTGCTACCGAGATCTGTAGGAGGAAATGGGCCGAGCCTGAGAGGATTTGGAGGAATCACATCACAGATCAGCAATAGACTGGTTTTGTAATGTATTCAAATTTTATGCACGCTTCTTTGTCAAACGCACAATGACCAACTACAGTCAAACCTGTCTATAGTGGCCACTGTCTATAGCAACCACCTGTCTATAGTGGTCATTTAAGTTGACTCCCTGCAGATGAAAATGCATGTTATAGAACCTGTCTATAAAGGCCACCTGTCTACAGTGCCCACTTTTTCTGTTTCCCTTGGGGGTGGCCTCTATAGACAGGTTTGACAGTATTTGTGTATCTGCTATCAAATAATGACATTTCAATAGAAGGAATATGGATAGCACGCAGTGGTTGTTGCTAGGTTGGTCAAGCGACAATGTTTGTCCAACCTAGCAACGTTAACATGCAAGTAGCATTCTGACTATTGTACTCCCATAATTTTTTACTGTGGAAGATATAGTTTGATTTGGGGCAGATGTGAATAAATTTGAATACATTATGAAAGTGGCCTATTACAGTGGAAATTTGTTTTAACGAGATCTGATATAATAACATATCTGATATAAAGAGGTAAAAAAATCCTGGTCCCATCTCTGAATAAGTTTTTTTTAAGCTATATTATTACTGCTATAACAAGGTATATTTGATGGTCCCAAGCACCTCATTATACTGAATTTCCATTGTATATCATATCTCTCCAAATTAGTTTATTTTATGAGGTGAACAAGGCTTTTAAAAATCCATAATGGGGGATTTTCCCCCCTCCTTTTTTTCCAAATTTTTTGAGCAAATCCTGTTTTTCTTAAATTGTCTAAAAGACTTTTGAAACATTCTATTTGTTATTTGATTTTTTTTTCATTAGTGATTCTGCACCCACAAAAATAATGAGTGAAATAAAGGCTACTTTTTACCACCAGGAAAATTACCTGTTTTTTGTTATATTCTCTAAATTTAAAGAAAAAATTATTTTCCTTTTGTCTTCTCCTTTCTTTCATTATGATTTTTGTATCCTTTTTTTAGCTTTCTCATCTCCCTTTACTTTTCTTTTTATGGTTATTTTAACTTAGGTATTTTCTCTTTTCTTCTTTATCCCATTATCGCTAGTTTTCTTTTTTTCTCGTAATTTTTTCTGTAATTTTTTTCGGCCCCACTCCATCACACCCCCAAATTACGCCTGATTACGCCCCTCAAAATAATAGTTTGGTTGCCCTCCACTGACCAACCCTCTGAAAATGTCCCAACCTAAACTTTTTTTCTTTTTTCTTTTTTTTAAGTTGGAAAATGACTGTCATATTATAGATAAACATGTGGAATTAAACCTATTAAGTTATTTTCAGATGTTCTTTTGCTATTTCCTCCCTTTAAAATATTATCTTCCATATGAATTATGTGAATTGTGCTTGAACACAACCTTTTTTAATGGCATTGGAGGGCAACAAAACTATTCCTTTCTTTTTTATCCAATGTTTCAAAACACTGAGTCCATGACAGAGGCTCAAGAGAGTGGGCTATTTTTATTTACTTTTTTTTGCTTTTCATTATAATTGTAAAAATTACTTTTGATATAGGTAAACATATGAAATTAGATCTGAAAAGTCATCTGCAGATGTTCATTTGCTTTTTACTCCCTTTTTAGTCATATCTTCCTCATAAATTGTGGGAATTGTGATTGTAATTGAAATAAATATATAAAAGAAACTTCTTCTGATAGCCTTCCCTTTTTATGGACATTGGAGCACAACAAAATAATTTGTTATTTTTTTTTTAATATGATACTTCAAACCATCGAGTCCATGACAGAAGCTCAAGAGAGTGGGTTTGCGTGTGAAGCATCAAGCCGTGTTCCCGAGATGAGATCGAAATAAAATTCCTTGCACCCGCTATTCTCCTCAAGATAGCTTCCACGATACTTTTTGATTGTGACGGCTTCTGTCATTGCTTCATCTAGTCCAGTTGAGGACTCTATGGTCTGATAGCACCTGCCTCTGCATATATTCAACATGAGAATGAAATAAAATCCCTTGCACCTGCTATTCTCCTCAAGATAGCTTCCACGATACTTTTTGATTGTGACGGCTTCTGTCATTGCTTCATCTAGTCCAGTTGAGGACTCTATGGTCTGATAGCAACTGCCTCTGCATATATTCAACATGAGAAAGAAATAAAATCCCTAGCAACAACTATTCTACTCAAGATAGCTTCCACGATACTTTTTGATTGAGACGGCTTCTGTCATGGCTTCATCTAGTCCAGTTGAGGACTCTATGGTGTAATAACCTCTGTACATATTCAACATGAGATCGAAATAAAATCTTGCTCATGCGTTATTTCCTCAAGATGGCTTCCACAATACCCCTTGATTGAGACAGCTTCTGTCATGGCTTCATCTAGTCCAGTTGAGGACTCTGTGATCTGATAGCACCTGCGTCTGCATATGTTCTTGCTCTGAACACACTACAACACTCAACCACAGATTCTCACAATATTATTACGCACTCATATAGTACTTAATTCAAAGTGTTTCTAAGCACTCTGTGCATCATTACCCGGTTATATACATGTAGAATGGCTACCATTTGGTGCTCATTGTATTCAATGAATTTCTTCCTATTCTTTCTACTTGCATCCATATACCCCACCTTGGTTGAGTGCAGCACATTGTAGATGAATTACCTGAAATATTGTTCAGATTCACTGTTAGCAGATGTGCAGGTAGTCTGCTTTAAATCTTCTGCTGATATTATTGACCTTGTATAACAGATTTAGTGGTTGGTTGGCCAGTAGTGCAATCTTTTTTTTTTTTAATTTGTGTTGTGGGCTGGATTATTTATTAGCTGTTCTTACTTCGGGACATTGTTAGAACTCATTCTTATGAATATATTTCATCATTCTCTGCAAACTGTTTTTAATTTTGTTTTCCTAGCAGTTTTGCAATCATGTGTTCAGAATTGAAAAATTTAACTTTTATCACAAAAAATGCATTGTAATGCCCATCATTTCAACATTTCCTTTGCATTACACAATCCCTTTGATTCTATGTTTGGGAAGTTTGGGAAACCACATGTTATGACAATTTAGTTCAGAAGAACGAAATTGGTAAAGGGACATTCATTTGACAGTATGCCAAAAAAGGTTAGGGATGAGGGTTTTTTTCCAGAAATGCCCCCAATTTTCTACTGCCATGTTTGATATCAAACACATTATCATTTTTCACACATTACAGTTGATTTTAGTTGTTGCCATGGTTACATGATGTTTCTTACTCCACTATACACATCCTGAAAAGTGGGCTCATTGTGAAATGAAAATTAAAAAGTAATCCCTAACTTTTTTAGAAGTATATTACAGTACAGGTGTAGTATCAAGGGAAAAAATAATACTGGCATTATGGTTTTCTTATCGCCATCTATTTTATTTTATTGAATGTCTTTTTGTCACTACCTGTCTACCTTGAATTGCATGTAAAATGCCCCAGTGTAAACTTCTATGAATATGAAGAGGTAGGGTATTATCTGGAAAATATGAATTTGGTAAATGAATACAACAAATTGTTGGAGCTTTAATAGTAATCGATCATCCATGTAATCTCGTACCACATTCGATATATGTTGGACACCAGGGGCGATTGATCAAAATGGTCTTGGCCATCATCTTATTGCAACGATGTTTTAACTTCTTGTGCCACCCTCTTAACATAGGTGGTAGCAACACCAGTGTCTATGTTAAGAGAGTGGCACAAGAAGTCAAGACGCCTTGGTAAGAAGAGGATAGCTGAGACCTTTTCCTACAATCAGCCCTGGATTTTCTAGCTGTATTGCTATCGGACAATAGATCAGGACGATAGAAATTGACCTAAAAACAGTCTGAGTGCCAAAGCAGAATATCAATCCCCGGATGCTTGCTAGCTAAACACCAGGTAAACACAGGGTAAACACCAGGAGAGTTTGCATGTGGTATTTATTTGTGGTCTGAAATAAATACTCAACTAGTTTGTCTTTTCACCTAATATTTTCCTTTATTCAAGTCAGGATGCTTCTCCACTTGAGTCTTCTTTAAAAAAATTACATTGTATTACAAAGTCAACAGGTACCATGTTATTGATAAACTGAAATGTTTCATTTTGCGAAAGGTTGCCCAAATAGTGGCACAAAATTCCCATTTACTAGATACGATATCTAGATTCGTTCGAAATAATAAAATTATATTGCAAAGTCAACAGGTACCATGTTATTAATAGACTGAAATGTTTCATTTTGCAAAAGGTTTCCAGAATAGTGGCACAAAATTCCCATCTACTAGATATGAGATATCCTTTCTTTATAATCCAAATTGTTGGGCAACAGCACCTTTAAAGATATCAGTTGAGAATGTTTTCCGGGTGTTTTTCTTCACTCCCACGTAATGTTGGAACAGTGTTCCATGAACATTCTTTGAAGCCTTCGATCTTGATAGAAGAGTGAAAGTAGAATTTCTGACATGTTTTTTAAAGGAATTTCATTTGATCCAGTACTCTAAATGGAGCAGCAAATTGAAAGTGTGCAAACAGAAGTGGACCTACTTTTAGCAGTAACTGTGTCTAGCATTATACAGAATTTTTTTTGACATTTGAAAGGAATGTGTTTGAAGTTAGTTTATAAATCTTTTTGGCTTGGTTTGATGTCAATTAATTCAGACTGCAGGGTTAATTATTATGTACATTAATCTTTATGTTCTCTCTAGGTACTTGAGATTTTTATCAAAATTAAAGGATATCTGATGCCAAAAAAGAGAATTCGCCAGTTTGAAGTTCACGTAAGATCAATCTCCATTAACATCTCATGACATTCAAAAGGTTTTAGTTGTCAAAATATTGAAGTTTTCAAACTGAATAATTTTTAATATAAATCAAAAGACAACTTGTGCAAGTCATTTATTTGCTTCTAACTCCTTAACAAGCAATCCGCATCATATCACATTAACCTTTTTTCTGGTTCATTTTATGCACTTACGTGATGAATGAATTAAATTTTTTGACATCAGATGTGTCATAATTTTGGTCACACATACATGTGACAAAGAATAGCTGCTGTCTTAAAGTCCATATATTGTTTTTGTTATTATTATGAGGATGATGATTATTATTATTATTATTGTTATGATGATGATTATTATTATTATTATTATTATCATTGGTATTATTATTTATTATTATTATTATTATTATTAGCTTATCTGCGGAATAAGGCACATTTCTGTGCTATAAA
>BQKZ01003569.1:7271-20041 GCA_036244855.1 Temnopleurus reevesii
TGATTTTCCTCAATTTTTTGTTGTTGTGCTTGTAATTTTTCTACTAGTGATCGTTTTTATCTAACTGATGTCTGGACATCCGCTTTACGTATTTCCTTGTCGAGCAAACCTGCTTTTAAAATTTTGGCATAATGTTCCCTTTAATTCCATTCACTCTACAGTCATGTATTTAGAGGAGTTCACGTATTCATGAGTTACATCACAGTATCAAAGCTCAGCTTGCAAATCATGTTAAAAGCTGATGATTGCGACTTTATGATTAACTACTTTCCTCCACTCTCCGCATTTACGCTTGCGATCAAACCGGGTAGAAAGAGAGAGTACGAACGAGAACATCGTTAGGCCGCGGACACGTGTGGTGGCTCGCCTGCCATACCGTGCATGCTATACCCATTGTGAATCTAGCCTGTGTGTGCAGTGTAGTGCGTTGTGGTATGGGCATTTATGAATACACACCCCTTCTCGCTCTCTAGCATACATACTGCAGTGTGCATTCGCATACATGTCTCTATACAGTCAGCTCAATTGAGTGCACAGTATAACGATGAGGCTATATTTAACTCAATGGTCAATGTCTCTATGGGTGATATGTGTATGTACGATCTATAAGTATGTTGTACAAGTATGTAGGCTTGTCTTACAGCTTGAAACTAAGACTACTGCAGGGCTGCCAACATTGGAAATGAGCCGAGAATGAGGCTCTCTGGCCAATGTTAAAAGTTAGTGGTAAAATTGAGTGATACCAGTAGAAATACATGCTAATGAAACAAAATTTTGAGAGTGGGAAATAATGAAAAATAAGTGAGTGTCAATCTTGAAGAGTGAGTGTTGGCAGCCCTGCTACTTTATGTGGAGTGTCTATTTCAACTACGAAGAAACCGAGTAAGCTATGTGTACATGTAAACTTAAGTTTCACATCATAGTGTTTGATCAGGATACTTGTTAATTGGAAAATTCTGGGTTTTTAGGAAAGAATCCCACCTGTGCTGTTGTAACCCACATACATTTTAGGTTCTCCTTTTTTTTTTGGGGGGGGGGGGGGTGTCAAGGAATATGCACTTGGCATGGAACCTATACACATAATTTCTTCATGTTCTTCATAAAAATCTGTGATGTACAGTTTTATTGATTAACTTTTCAATTCAATTCGTCCATTGATTTTACAATAAACATATAAACCAAGAAATTTGCAAAGTAAAATATTATATAAAAGGGAAATTCAATAGGTTAATTACAAATGTTTGAGGTAGAAGCCAATAGAAAGTGCCCTTGTGGGATCGAGGCCGAATGATAGAAACATAAAATGTAACCAAAGAAAAAGTATGTCTGAGTTTTAGACTAGCCACTGGAGGTCATTTATTTATCAGTCTGCGCTCAGATTACATGTAGGCCTACACGATGCACATACAAAACATACCTGTAGCCTAAAATCTACATGTACATTTCAAACCTCTAGGCCTATCTGACATTCAAATGATTGTTGGAGATAACGTACAATGTAACATTATGTTTCCAGCAATTTTATGGAGGTAACCCAAATCATGAATTTGGCAAAAAAATAAAATGTTAGGATGCCAGAATGGCTTTTCAAAAAGTGCATCAGTAGATCAGAATTAAAAAAAAAAATTATTTCTTTTTACATTCAGGGCTCTACAAACCCACATTCCTGAATGCCCGGGGCAACAAAATTGATCCATTGGGCAAGTAAATTAAATTGTCACTTGCCTAAATGGGCAAGTAATGTGTTGAAATTGAAGAGTATAAATTACTGACTGTCAGTGAATTTGTTGTGAGAATATGTTTGCAAGTTCTGCTTTTGTTCGCTTTTGTGTCTTGGGCAACAAAAAATGATGTTCGGGCAAGTGATTTAGAAAACCACTTACATGTAGTATATTTGACATTGTATACCATAGTAGTCCAGAATATTCTTGTACATGTAGCACCCTGACATTTGGAACAGATGTTATGTTGAAAATAAACTTAAAATGGAGAAAAGGCCTTAGAATGTCTGATAATTTTTTTTCAGATTTTATTTCTCATGTTTTCATATAATTTTACAATTACTGTTTTTGTATGAGTATGAGTGAAAAGCAAAGATTTTTTTTGTGGTCGGGCCATTTTCAGAGTTGTTTTTTTTTACTTGGTAGACAACATTTGACCTATCTAATTCAGTTTTTATATTGATTTGTTTCCTCATCGGTGTAATTCACTCTCATGCCAGAACATTTTTCATGTACACAATTTGATACCAGTATATTCATAGTTGTATTTTCCTCAAGGAACACAAATTTTGCTTGAAACTAATTTGGACAGACAGTGTATGTTATTTTTCATTATTTTGAGGCAAAGGCACTTTTCAAATAGCAAATTGTTATGATACATAACAAGTGGAGGAGGAGGGGGGGGGGGGGCATAACAAATGTTTAAGGCCAAAACAGATGGTCATTGAGGCCAGCTATAAATATGAAGGCATCAAAGGCCTGGCCTTGACTATAGAATAAAAAATGTTTTAAATATTTAAATTTTTACCAAGTAATGGTTTTGTTTGCGCTGACATTTCCACCCAGTTGTAGCTCAAGATACTTACATTTTAATTGAATAAATTCAATTCGATTCAACAATTCTATCAATAATTAACAGAATACAGATTTGTAAACATGTACAGCAAATTTTTATTGTAGACAATGTTTATAATGTTGTCGGACCAACGTTGTGTAAAAATTGTATAGTCAGGTAAACAGGAAGTCAGGTCAACACTTGAGTGGAATATATGAAAAGGACAGGAACCCTTTCACCTCAATAATTTTCCTGCATTCTATTTTTGTTTTGTCATGTTAAAAGGGGATCTGCTGGAAGCATTTGTTTGATTCCTGTGAATCAAGCGGAACACGAAACAAGTAAACAGTGAAAGCTCAAGAAAAGTCGGATAATCTGTTCCAAGTTAGGGATACTTGCTAGGTGTGAAAAAAAAATTTGAGTTTCAAGAATTTAGACGTTCCTTACTGATTCATTCATATTATGGATTTAATTTTTTTCTTGTGTTTTATTTATCATTTCTTCTTTAATGTGATGTGTGGATCTTATGTAACTAGGAAACCATCTATTGAAGCACTTGAAAAAAATAACCTCATAAAACAATATCAACAAAAGTATTCAAATCTGTACATGTGCAGTCGCACACGATCCCTTCTGCACAAATGTAGTATTCAAAATGTTTTTGTATTACTACTCTGGCTTTAGCTTATTACCAGCATGTAAGCATTTCAATGAATTCGTGCCAGGTACCAATGCATTCACCAGGGTTGAGTACAGCAAGGTTTGGTTGAATTCCATGTTGAATGTGACGGCTGGATGAGGAAGCAAACCTATAATTGTTTGATTGAAAGAAGCAAGTCTAAAATACTTGGCCACAATGGTTGACGACAAGTTCAGTGTTGACCGCTGGTTGTGATGTTGCAGGAACACCAGCACCATCACAACACAAAACTTTAAGTCTGTCAGTGTTGGGGTTGACAGACCAAGATTCTGATGTATTTTCGTAATTTGTGTTGTATGGTGGTGTGGAATGTCGTTTGATGTTGGCGATTTACAAAAAAAAAAAGGATGTGCAACCCCTGGCCGTAGGGATTTGGGATATTGTCATTTTGAATTAGGCATTGGTGTTTAAATCATTATGTTTTTCTACTTGTAGAACAGGCGCGGTTTTGCTAGTTGACAACCTCTGGCATATTGATGGTTAAATCCACTTAAAAGTAAAATTTGTTTGAAATAACTGAAACATAAATGTATATCTTATGTTGGAACAAATATTTTCCCTTTGGGATTTTCATCAAATATTAAATCAAATGCATTAATTTGAGAATGTTGGACCGAAAATGATTTTGTTGTCCAGTTTTCATGAGGCTTTTTGTGAGTTTATAGCCTCACTCAGTGTTAGCTGGTATACAATCAACACTGAGATCAGTATTGCTTCCGTATTATATGACCACTCGTATGGGTGCTTAGTTTGTGGGCCTTTTTAGTCTCTCAACACCAACTCTGAACACCAAATTTTAATCCAACTCATCAGCATATTTCTTTTTCATTTTTTTTTCAGGAGGAATTTAGTAGCTCAACATCCACCCCATCTAGCCAGGGATCACTCCCGTCGAAACCGGCCCCATTCAGGAATGAGGGAAACCGCAGGACAAGTGGATTAACGAGGCAAACAAATTATCCAAAGAAAGTCAACCACTCAATGACGACATCACTAAAGTGCAAGCGAGATGAAAAGAAGGTATGTAATCATGAGTTAAAGATAGGGTCTGGGCCATGAAAATCATGCTTTGAAAAACTAGATAAAAAGATTAAACCAGATTAAACCAGATTAAAAGATGAAGAAAAATAATTGAAGCAAATTGGACAATGAATAAAAAAGTTATGAATACTTCAATGATATTTTTGCATAATTTTGTTTTAAATCTGTTCATCTGTTTCTAACTTTAAATTTGAAGTTTATTTTGTGGATGGGGATGGGGAGAAGGTATGGAAGAGGGGGAAGGAGGGTGATTGCTGCTATGTTGCATTCGTACTCACTGTTAGAAGAAGGTACAAAGGATATGGACAATGTAAACAACTTTGTTGATTCATTCGCAATTTTTCTAGATCCACAAAAAAAAACTTTCCCTCACTTTTTTTGTGGGGAGAAAGGTCGAATCTCTTGTTCAGTGAACAAACTGGGAAGATATTTTTTTTTGTGATCATTAATCCAATGTGAAGGCTTGAACAAATTTGTTTACGCTGTCCAACTCCTTTGTCCTTTTTGCTCACACTGACTCTAAAAGATATCCAATCTATCATTATTATTGTTGGTTCCTTTTCTACAGCTATATACCGTTGTCAGGCACGTGAAGGGGGCTTCCGATTGCCAGGAGTCTGGAGAGAGTCAACAATATGCAGACGACATTGAATATATGATGGAGGGGCTCAAGGGCACGGAGAATGTTGGAACTCGTTGTCTAAGGTAAGATGCTATAGCAACATCATGATATGATGATAAAAGCCTTTTGATTGTTCGGCTGATTTAGAGAGTATGGAGTAGAAATCTGGGAAACTTGTCATTAAAAAGCCCATGTTTTAGCTGAGAGAGGGAGTTCTTGAATGCGTAATTGGCATCTCTGTCACTTCTCCGATGTTGTGCTTTTGGAATGTGGAAGTACAATACTTATCATTCCTCTGAAATGTGGCTCTGACATAGTCACTTTAGGATTTAGTGGATTTTTCATCACAAATGGCATTATCATGAAGGCAGTTACGGTTTACAATTTGCCTATCACATGCTCAAAAATCAAGGAACTACAGGACCAAAGGCCTAAAGTTAAAGAAGAACGAAACCCTGCATTTTATATTCTCTCAGTAGATGGAGAAAAATAAAATGAACCAACTGTGAAAATTTGAGCATAATCCGACGAACCATTCAAAAGTTATGAATTTACAAAGTTATAGTGAATGTCCCGTCATGGGAATCCTCGAGTCGGCAACACCGACCAATTATTAGTCGTCTACGTTCAAATCTGAGACGTATTTGTGGACAGCTCTCCATTCATTCTGTACACAAAATTTAACAATTTCTTCTTTTATCAGAAAAGTGGACAAAATTTTCCCTTTTCTCGTCAGTATTATAGGTGTTGGATAATTCTTCAAGTATTGTTGGAAGAATAATGTTGAATAGTTATGGTATATTCAATCAAATTCCATAATTATAAAAAAAAATCATGTACAAAATAAATGGAGAGTTGTCCGCATATCGTCATAGATTTGTTAAGCGTTGCCAATTCAAGGATCCCCATGACATGGGATAATTGAAACTTTGAAAATTCGTAACTTTTGAACGGACTGTCCAATTAAGCTCAAATTTTCACAGTTTGATCATCATATTTTTCTTCATCGACTGATAGCAAATTAATTCCAGGGTTTCATTCCACTTTAAGTTATAGTATGTGGATGTTGTAAAGAAGTTGTGCTCAATTGCAAATCAATTACATATTGGAAGGAACATTCGGGTTTCCTGATAGTTTGTGATTTTATCACGAATATCAACAAAAGCGTTTGTGTGCCTGTAATGAATCTGGAATATCTTTTTTTTCAACGAAATCATTGTCTTCTTTCTTTTCAGCACAATGGGTTTTGTAGCTAGAAATGTTTGATGCCACCATTCAGAACGATGCACATGAGAGCACACAGAGCAATTTCAAAGGTTTTAAGGGAACAGAGAATTACTTTTCTGAATTAAGTGTCAGTTTTTTTTTTTTATTGCATTCTGTGATTCTAAATTCTTTTTCATCACATTTTCAATTTCTTTTCAGCACGATGGGTTTTGTTGAGAAGTGTTCGATGCCTCCTTTCAGAATGCACATGAGAGCACATGGAACTATCGCCAAGGTGTTTGGAACACTGGGAGATGCTGCGCAGGATCCCGTAAGTATATTCCTACTAAAGGCCTTGTGGTGGACGGCCATTGTTCTTCAAAAATATGATTTTCATCAGTACCCCTAGTGGAAATGGTTTGACCCAAACGACTTACTTGCATGGATCTCTCTTTGGAAACATGCTTACAAAAAATACTACACCATTTCACTTACCTACCATAGAGCCTTGGCCTACGTACATGCTGAGCAGAGACCGCCTCAACATGATCCTTCTTCACCAACCCCTATCGTTTTCATACTCACACACTACACTTTTTTTACTCACCATAGAGCCTGGGCCTATGCACAGCTGGCCTGGTGTACATGTTGATCAGGGACCGCCTCAACATGGACCTGAGTTTGTACTTGCATACTAGTTTAGAGATTGGACTTAACAAAAGGAATGACTGGAAATGAAATTCATATTTCATTTTTCATGGAACCACATCGTTTTCATACTCACACACAACACCATTTTACCTACCTTTTATAGAACCTTGGCCTCTGCACAGCCGGCCTGATGTACATGCTGAGCAGGGACCGACCCAACATGATCCTTCTTCACCGACCCCATATCGTTTTCATACTCACACACTACACTATTTTATTGGAAGAGAGTTGATCAGTTATCTCAACGTTAGTATAGTGACATTTCGGCTGCTGTATACTGCTAGCCTTCATCAGACTATAATGAAGATAGACTATGCTGTGCTCCGGGCCTCTCTCGTCTTCATTATAGTCTGATGAAGGCTAGCAGTATACAGCAGCCGAAACGTCACTATACCAGCATTCTAGGTTTGCACATAGTGAGACAACTGATCAACTGTTTTCAATTATTCTTCACCATGATGAACCTCTTTCAAACCATACACTATTTTACTTACCACAGAGCCTTGGCCTCTGCACAGCCGGCCTGATGTACATGCTGAGCAGGGACCGCCTCAACATGGACCTGGACCGGGACAGCCTCTGGCTCCTGGTCCGGCTCCTCAGCAAGGACACGGCCCATCGGATCCAGCAGCTGGAGCCCACCCAGCAGGTGGAGTACAAGAAGGTCCAGGAGAAACTCTGGACGGTGTTCTCGGAGCTGCCCAAGGCCAGCAACACGCTCGGGGATATAGAGGCCAGTGATTTATCGGTAAGTCAATCTTATGAACTGTGCTTCAATAAGGCAAACAAAATTGTTCGGATGCCCTCGAATGCTATTTTTGAAAAATATCAGTCGGTCAGAAAAGGTTGCTTCAGCTTTTTTTAATCATTAAATTTTTTTAGCACGATTCACATAATTCATGAAAGTAATTAGATTTGGAAGGGAGTGAATAGCCAAATATCACCTGAAAATGGCTTTTCAATTCAGGTCGGGCAATTTTCAAAGGGTTGGTCTGTAAAGGGCATCCAAACATTTTTTTTTATTGCCTACTGGTTGATTTGTAGTATTGTGTTGAATCTTGATGTTGGTGTTATGGGAATACCAATAATGCCCCCCAGCACCGTATTTGAAATCTTTGGATGTTGTGATTGACCTCTCAAGATTCTGAAGTATATCTAAGCTCAGATATACTGGTCGCGATCTCCACCAAAAATGCTATAATAATCAATTTTGATCATGGGCATACACTGAAAGACAAGACAGATATTTGAGATTTTCATTTGAACTTTAATTATATTTTTTTTCAGAATGGTCATCTTGCAATGGAGTCACTACTATCGCTGACTTCCAAACGAGCAGGAGAATGGTTCAAAGAGGAGCTGAGGTTATCAGGCGGACTGGAACATATAGCACAAACAGGTGAGATTATATCACTAAAGTAGATCTCCCAACCATTTTGTTTTCGATGGAGGAATGTAATTTCATAATTCTCCCAATCATGTATAGCCAATATGAAGGGATATCACCTGGCAATTTCAATATAGAGCACTTCATATTTGGGACTTGAGTACAGATATCATCACAAACCTCGTTAAATTTGCTACCCCTTTATGAGCGAGTGAAGATTGATTGACCTGATGACCAATTTCCGAAAATGTCATCCCCATTCCAAAACTCTTGCTATAATGTCATTTGTACTGGAAGTCAATGATCCAAAGATTTAGAGGTAGAATGATCAGAGTGTCAAATGTTTTCTAGATTCAGAGAGCCATATATGCGGAAGGGATAATTTTGATACATGTTCATATGGAGTTTGATGTTTGATGTCTCGATGATATTCTTCTTGGGATTTAATTTCTTCTGTCTTTTTTAGCAGTTCCATCTCTCTTTGTAAATCTTAAAAGCTTGTAAGGTATATTATTAATATATTGCCTTCTGGAGTATTCCCTGAACAAATTCATGGGATTGGATAAATTGAGCAGGCAAAGGGAGAATACTTAAAAACAAACAAGCAAGAGTAACCATAGGAAGGATTCTATTGATATTAATTTGAAGTGGGAACTATTATTTTATTTCAATCTTTTCTCAAGTATTCCTCATAATTAAAGTACTTGCATCTATTTATTTCAATTCAACAGTAATATCAGCCGCTCTAAGTCTGAGTCCTGTAACCGGTAAAATGGAAGGGGAGAACCTGGTGCTCTTCAAGACGATGAATAGATGTCTACGGGTCCTGGAGAACGTGACCTTCTTGAACAATGAGAATCAACAGTATCTGCTAGAATTGAAAGGCTGCGGACTGGTGAAGGCAGTTGGAAAGTAAGTATGCCTTGCCCCTTTGTTTTGAGTATAGCGTTCATCTTAACACCAAATTCTTCTGGGTTGTTTAGAGAGGTGATTTTTAAACGTGCATAACGTCAAGACCACATTCCTAGTTGTCATGACTTTGGCCTCAACAGTTAGGTGAGATCTGAAAGAAAAAAGTCACATTCACACAGAGCGCGAACAACAAAATGTCATTGGTATGCCGTGCCAAAACATGGAGAAAATTAGAATAAATTTTCTATAACACATGGGCTGTGAGATTGTGAAGGCAGTTATGATGGCACAAGAGGATGGGGGGGGGGGGGGATTTACCCCCCCCCCCCCCCCCCAAAAAAAAAAAAAAAAAAAAAAAAAAAAAAAAAAATTTTAGAGAATGTTTTCTTTGATTGCATGTTGTTCCTTTATTGAGTTAATATTTGTCTTTGCTCAATTTTTTCTCACGCTTTGATTTATATACTGTATTATCAATCCAGTATGATTCAATTATCTATACATTTATTCTTGAGTAGATTCATTCTCAATTTATTTAATTTTCTTTACAGAGCATTGCTGATGTGTGAGAACCAACTGGAACTCATTGGAGAGCCTGAGGTCCATGTTGTAAAGAAGTTGGATAGTTATGGCCTACACGCAATCTTACACCAGGGACTTCTAGCTACACTCAGATTATTACTGAATATTTCTCATGATAATGGTAAGTATTCACTTCTCTTTTCAGCCAAAAACAACCCCCCCCCCAAAAAAAAAGGGACCCTTTTTAATTATAGAGTATAGATTGTGAATGTAATAGGAGTTCTGGTATCTCAGATTATTACTTAATATATCCCATGGTAACGGTAAGCTCACTCAGCAATTCTGAACGAAATTCTTTTGGAAGTTTTGCAGGCTTTCATTTCAGTAGTTCTGCAAAGGTGCATTGAAACTGAATTTCAGTTTGAATGTATAGAAATGAATAATCCTCTATTATTCAGTCTGTTCATGATGCCAGCCAATGATAATGATGATATTGCATCTTATTTACCCAGGATAGCAGGTTCGCACAGGGAGCCCTGCAATGACCTAGAGCTATTATTGCTCTAGTTAATTGGCAGACGGGCATGCAACATACAATATATGCATATTTTCCTCTCCCTGGGAAATATTCCACAAAGGTCACTTCCAACCGGTCCCCAATCACACTCGGGTTGTGTTTCATAAAGATGTGCGTAGAAAGCATGACCATATGAAGGACTGGTGATCCTTTCTCGCACTCAATAACTCCTTTCGCTGAATCGCACTGAAGAAAGGATCACCAGTCGTTCGTACAGTCGTGTGTAGATCTTCGCACAGCTTTATGAAACACAACTCTGGGTGGAGTGCAACACAATGTGGATAATTATCTCGCTGAAGCAAATTAAGGTCATTAGTCTGATTTGAACCTACAATCCCCTGGTTGAAATGTTAGAGTCACAACCATCGCACTATGATGCTTCCACTCTCAATTTTTTCAATGTGAAAGCTTATATTTTCTGAAGGTTTCACTCGTGGAAGAATGATGAGAATAATGCTTCACGGTACAACGAGTTATCTTTCTTGGAAATGTGAGTGGTCCTGAAAAGGACCTACCCACTCTCTAGGTCCTTTTCAGGACCACTCACATTTCCAAGAAAGATAACTCGTTGTACCGTGAAGCATTATTCTCAAAGCTTATATTTCTCTTTTCTTTCTTATTTTTCTTTTCAGAATGGGGAAGCATGAAAGTAGGTGAACAGGAAGGCCTAATGGCGACAACGTTACAGTGTGTGTTACAGATGCCTCAGTACATATGCAAGGATCAGCGGTTTGACGTATTAGTTCTAGTAAGTTACTGTTTATACACCAATATTTTGCAAATTATTGGTACTGTGAGCAAAAGGGATCAAGGAGTTGGACAAAGTAAGCAAGTTCATTCAAACCTTTACAGTATCTTCACGAACACAAAAGAAAGAAGCTTCCTAAACTTATTTACAGAGCAGTTCCAACAACTTTTTGACATTTCTTCACAGAATAAAAAGAGGGGAAATTTCTTTTATGTGCATCTAACTACTTGAAAACTTGAATGGAAGTTGTCACTTTGTGCCGAAGCTTTGTCCCTCTTCATTTTAAATCATTTCCTTTTCCAAAAAGGAGGTCATTGTTCAGAGGAGCATCACAAAGTGTTTTGAACCCTCTCTAGCTTCCAGAGGTATTATGTATCGGCATGTCTCTGATGACACCTTTTCTTATCCACGAGCATTCTTGAGAGAATGAAGTGACAGAATACATGTAGATTGAACATTTAGTAGTTTGTGTATTCCTTGACAAAAATTTGAGACTGTAAATTATGGCCATATATGTATTTAATGCAAGTGGATTTAAGAATTGTCCGAGGGGACAGGTGTGATACATGACGGTATCTTGTCTAGAATTGTTCTCTTACCTCATTCATTATGGTACTCTATTTTGAGAAATAGAGGACAAAAAATGTGATGAGTATGGATTGAGGGTGGTAGGAATGTTTTGTTCAGGCACAGCGTAAAATTCTAACCCCATGTCTTCTATTAATCTCCCATAGAGTCTTGGTCTGTTGATAAACCTTGTAGAGCACAGTCATGCAAACAAACGCAAGCTCATTTCCATGAAAACCCAAAGATCATTTGATTCCCAAAGCATGCAAAATAGTCAAAATAGTTCCATGACATTAGGCCTGAGATTCTAACCCCATGTTTCACTATAATTTCCAACAGTCTTGGTCTATTGATAAACCTCGTTAATCAGAGTCCAGCAAACACACGCAAGCTCATCTACATGAAAACCCAAAGATCGTATAATTACCAAAGCAGTTAAGATTGTTATGCGACATTAAGCCTGAAATTCTAACTCCATGTTTAATGTTAATTTCCTACAGAGTCTTGGTCTGTTGATAAATCTAGTGGAGCACAGTCCTGCGAACACACGCAAGCTCATCTCCATGAAAACCCAAAGATCGTTTGATTCCCATAGTAGTCAAGATTGTTCAGTGACGTTGGGCCAGGAATTCTAACTTCATGTTTTGTATTACTTCTCTACAGAGTCTGGGTCTATTGATAAATCTAGTGGAGCACAGTCCTGCAAACACACGCAAGCTGATCTCCATGAAAACCCAAAGGTCCTTTGATTCCCAAAGCACACAGAGCAGTCAAGAAAGTTCCACGACCTCAGAACCGGAGATTGTGACATCATTAGAGGCCATCGTACAGGTAAGCTTAAAAGTTGGATTAGTTTTGTGTCACCCTGCCACCAAAACTTGAATAACCGCTTCTCCTACCAAAGCGGGGTCAGGGCATGGCCATAGCGTTTCCAGCCATACGTGCTGGAAATATGAATTCTTGATCATTTGCGTGTGAGCTGGTTTGCTTGTGGAGAAAACTGATGCTCTGTATTATGTTTACCATTTCTGGTTTGATTTTATACAAACAAACTGTAAATATACTCTAAGTTGTTATTAAAAGAACTGCATTATGGTGATAGTTTTAGTGCAGCTCGCAAAGCAATTATATTTCTGAAGCACCACCTCTCCCAAAACCAATCAATACTGTTAACCCTAATCCCATTGGGATATTTTAGTCATCTCAGTTCATTGGGGGGGGGGG
>BQKZ01003569.1:21659-31659 GCA_036244855.1 Temnopleurus reevesii
CCCCCCCCCCTCCCAAAAAAAAAGAAAAAAAAGAATAAATAAGAAAAATTAATGAATAAATAAATTCAAACAATAATAATAATAAAAGATTAAAAAAGATAATTAATTAATTAAAACAAAAGAAGTAAATGAATGTAATAAGATTTTAAAAAAGCAAGAAAAATAAATTTGTTGTCCAAGAGTGCCATTTTTGAAAATGGTCAATCTGAAAAAAAAGATTATCTAATTTGATTTAAAAAAAAAACACATATAAAATAAGACTTGGAAGGAAGTGAAAAGGTAGCCATCTAAAAATGACAGATACTATTCCGCATCTTTATTCACAATTAACTGATTCTTTTAGTGAAAAGGGCTAAAAAGGCAGATCATATTGCTAGTTGAGTGAATCAGGAAATAATTTTCCTGGTGTCGCATTGCAATTGCATAGTTGCTATACAAAAGATTGTTTATTTAGCAGCTTTTTCATATTTTACATACAGCAAAATTTTGAAAATGTTCCCTCAATATCTAAAACTGTTAATCAAGTATGAAAAGTGAAACTATTCCCTGTGAATGTTATACCAATGCAACAATTTGTAATTTGAGATCAAACTGAGAAAAATAATTTAATTTTATTATTTTCTTTTTTGATCCACAGCCCTTCACTCTGCAGGGAAGCATATGGAGGATAGCATAGTTGCATCGTACGCAGCTCTTTTATTAGGCTGTCTACTACGGGAAAACAATGTAAGTGTATATCACATCTATGCCCATTTTATAAGCGTTTTTATAAAACGCTTATGGGCCCCGAAACATAAAGGTTTGCGATTAATCGCTATTTGATTTTGCAATCAATTGCACACTTTAGTACATGACTTGCCACAGACTTGCGATTGATATCAATCGCTATCAGATTAGCAAACATTTATGTTACGGGGCCCTGGTGTATAAAATACGGAACCGTGGCAATAATTACAGACTTCCCAACCATCATTTTTCTGAGGAACATGTACATGCCATTCATTCATTGGAATGATCATATCCTTGACCTAACTGATAAGAACTCTTTAAAGCGCAGTAGAATATATTCAAATGATTTTTGCGCCATAGATGTTATGTTATGTTATCATGAAATTAGAAGTAAGAGCAGGATCTTTGTTCATTCCAAACTGATGTTTTCAGAGAATTTCATGCTTTTTACATGGTTACATTAATACAGGTTTTTTGTTTTGTTTTTTTTTTTACTCCTTACTCCTACCTTACATAGTCGAGGAATATTCTGTGAAAAAAAGGTGAATTTTTCAGTAAACCAAATGGTGAAGGAATGCTGTAGACTTGCGCTACCAGGGCCCTGGAACTTACAGGTTTGCAATGAATTTGCAATTAATTTCCTATTTGATAGTAGTACAATTCAGCTTGGTTACTGGTCAGACAAAATGCGGATGCAACAGAGATCTTGATTGGTCATTTTCATTAACGATTTATCGCAAACCTTTATTTTACGAGGCTCAGAAGAGCTTTTTAAAAGAAAACTTTCGTGTGCTTTATTATTCCAACGCTTGATATTGCATTTTTTATTTTCCTGTTTCTTAGTTGAACGTTGCCAGTGTACGGGAATGCCTTCCTGATGGTGAATTTACTGGAATGGTGGAGATGCTCAAGAAATTCTTGTCTTTCATTGAACTAACGGTAAGATCAATCCAGCTTTATTCAATTTTGACTGCTAGATGACAAGGGGGGTGTTACTAGAAACTTGTGATCAGTTACAAATTGCAGTTGATCGGCAAGTGCCAATCAAAATCCTTGTTTCGTGCTCATCTTGTCAAAGAGGAAGAATAGGTGAACAAATTTGCTGTAAAATAACTTCTGTCCTGAGTGGGTTAACATAAGACGATCTACATATTTTGGGAAAAAGCTTCTCATGATTCCATGAACACCACATGAAAACAGTGAAGGATCAGTTTTAACAACTTACTAGAAACAGGATGAAATTTTATATGATAATTTTCTTAAGCTATGATATTAAATTTATATATCTACAGATTTTTTATTTGGAAAAAGCTGTTAATCATAGAAGTATGAACTGTTTTTATTCTGGAGCATTTTTCTGCGTCTCATATGACAAATTTGGATTTACCATCTATTTCATTTTAAAAGAATTAAATGCCTCTGATAACTCTAGTATTACATTGACCTACCCCATTGCTTTATATAAATATAGTAAACAACTTAAATTGGATTGTAATGTTGACACCAGGAATGAAAATTATATATTTCTCTTTTTTTATGGCACATCAGATATTTTCATTATGGAATCCCAAAATAGAGATCTGTAACTTACTTTGCATAGCGTAAATTTTACACCCCATTTTTTCTTCATTCTTCTGTGCAGAATGCGGCTGGCAACTCTGGCAGCAGGAGTATATCGAAAGTGATTGAGGTATTAGAATGCTTCTAGGTTAGAGACAGACACCACAGCAGCTATCGTGCACTCTTCAAAGAGGGATTAATTGATCACTACAATTGGTCTTCCACTGTCTGATTAATGGGTTTTCGAAATTGGTGGACAGTAGAAGAAGAGTGCGCATTCGATCTGCGCATTAAATGACAAGCATGCAACTGATTTGGACATCTTGAAATGCGCACATTAGATGCCTTCTCCGTTTCTTCCATCCACAAGCCACCATCCACCCATTTCGAAAAGCCACTATTATTAGGTCTTTGAGTTTTAGGGAAAAGGATATTTGCTGACCATGACTCCAAGTAGCCTATTTTTTTTAGGATAATCAAAATTAGTCTTAAAACTGGAATGAAATAAATTTGGACTAATTTTGGGGGTCCACTGTTGGATCACATAAAATTACTTTGAAAGAAGTTGGTAAATAGTAACAATATACATCATGTTAACATACTCGTAATTCACATCAAATTTTTGCAATGTCTTTTAGCGTGAAATAATGATTAAGTATGAAATAATTTTCTCAATTGCTGTAGTTTTTTTTTAATTAAAATGACATCTTGGGTTCTGAAATCTATTTATTTATAAAGATTGAATTTTGAGGTTAGACCTATAAAGATTCAAATATGTTATAAATTTCTTTGAGATATTATTTCATGAAATATTTCATATACTTCTCTAATGAGAAAATTTAAGTAAAGTGTTTAGTAATTTTACGTTTGATAGATGATCGTTTATTCATTGAACTTAAACAAATATAATGATTTTGCCAATTATTACACAATGTCGGCCTACAGTGGCGGTGGTGATCTTAATATCGCGCCGGGTACCCATTTAAACACCTGTGTTGAGTGCAGCACAGCGTGGATAAATTTCTTGCTGAAGAAAATTAACACAATGGGTGGGATCTGACCCGCCAACCCTCTAGGTGAAAGGTGTTGGTCAGAACCACTACACCATGATGATAGTTATTGTGAAGGCAAAAGGAAATCAGGATATGAAAACCGTAAGCAATCAATGTTGGGCAATATTGGGGTGAAATCTGTGATCGTCCAGTTGTGAGTGCTTTATTCATAGATGTAATGAATTTGATTGAGAGATGATCTTGGCCTTAATTAGATAGAAATTATTGAAATCGTGAGAAAGAATGGATGAGTGCTGATACTTAATTGATTCTACGAATCTACAGGTGGATCCTGTGAAGGGCATGAATTTGCAATGTTATGTAATGTATAGCCTTTTTTAATCTTGACAAATTTATTGTACACAATTTTATATGCTCACCCATTTTTGTACAGTTCTGAATAGCATTATCTTTGTACAGTCTTTGGATTGATTTACGAATTTTGAACGAGCTCAAACCATTCCCTAGAAATGAGCCGCTTTGTAAATTTATGTCGAGAGGAGACAACAGATGCCTATATTTTGCTCAAGTGTCTAGATGGGAATCTCTTTTTGAATAATAATGCATTGTAACTTATTTGTATTGGAGGGTATGGTTGGAGAATAGAGAATTGCAAAGTTTTTTAGTACGATTCTTCTATGGTGGCCCCATTACACACTGTACATAGAGATTTATGGGGGCATCTTTGTAAATATTTATACAGAAAAAAAAGACATTTTCTCAGTGACTTTGTTTTTGTTTGATCTTTATCATACATGTGAGTGTGTTTATTTTTGTTTCATTTTCCGTTTATTTTCTCAAGAAAAAAATGCTATTTTGTTTAATGTATCATGAAATCAGGAATATGCTTGAATTGTCATCATACTCTTCTCTGTCAATTCTGTATTTGTCTATTTATGATTGTAAGAGATTTGCAATTCGTGAGGAAATTGAATAACGATGATGTAATTTTCCAAGGTCAATGACGGAATAAATTGAAGCGAGTTGCATAAATCAGAAATTTTCTTTTTGTTCCATCACTGGCATTTGAAATAGGATAGCGTAACTATCAGATGTGATACAGTAATATCTAGGCCCACTTTATGGTGCAGTGCAAGTATGGGTGAAACCTTGCCTGAGCCTGACCCATATTGTGGTGCTTGACCTCCCAATTTTGTCCATTTACTGTCTCTCCAAGAGTACTCCTACAAAATCTCAAAGCTGGCCTTTATCTTCCCACTTTGCGAGGCCATCTTTTTGTTGCCACAGCTTGATGAATTAATAATAATAATAATAATAATAATAATATTTCTTGTATGGTGCTATTCCCATATGGCTCAAAGTGCTCTAACAATATCATAACCCCCGGTCAAAGGATATATAACAATATCAACCACACATAGTGCATTTCCTTAGCTTCCTGGGGAGCTTCCACAGTATCAGACTAAGGGGGTGTTGTTCAAAAGTTGCAATTGATTGCTAGTTGCAGTTGACCAGAACGCGCCAATCAAAATTATTGTTTCATGCACGTCTTGATAAATGCGCATATCGCTCGCGAACGAAAATGTGCGTTACAATTTGTAAAGTTGCAGTTGATCTGCAGTTGATTTTGAGCAACACCCCCTAAGTTACAGTGGCGATGACAACCTTCATATCCTACCAGTTACCCATTTTAACACCTGGGTTAATGCCGCACAGTTTGGATAAGTTTCTTGCTGAAGGAAATTAACGCCATGGGTGGGATTCGAACCACAGACCTCTGCAAGAAAGGCGAGAGTCAGAACCACTGCACCATCATTGCATCTGCATTTCTTGCAAATAAAGGGAGAAAAGGCAGGTCCAAGCCTTGACAATGCCTTGGCTGGTATATTACATTGTACCTGTCAGAGCACGGCCATATACACAGCTTCTTTTACCTCTGCATTTACAATTCAATTCAGTCCCGGACCTGGGAGATGTTTCACCAAGATAAGAAAGACTTTACGCACAACTTAATGTTTGACTGGTATCCCTTCTTGCAAGTAATGATTCATAATAGTGCGCGCATTACGCGCGAGAATGGATACCAGTCGAACGTAAAGTTGTGCGTAACTTTAAGAACGACTTGGTGAAAAACCGTCCAGCCGCGGCTCGGTCTATTATCATATGCACTGTAAACGAGGAAGTGAATCCACGTCTATTATGCTAAATTTCTTCCCACCCTGTTCACTGTAACCAAAGGACAAAAGGGATTGAACAATGTTAACAACTTTATTCAAGCCTTCATAACAGTGGTATTCACCCAAAATAAAGTAGATTCACTGTTTGTTCACTGAACAGATGCAACACATGTTTGTCATTTCTCTGCAGTAGAAGAGGGAAGAAAAATTCTCTTTTGTTTGCATCTTGCTATTGTGAAAGCTTTAATGGAAGTTGTTTCCTTTGTCCACTTTGTCACTCTGATCTCAGTGCCTGACAAATTTACTGATGTTAAGGAGGCCCACATTTTTGTTCTCATTTTGCACCAATTTTCTAAGTTCTCATTTATCTATTAAAACATTTCCTTGAAACATGATCATGTCACATTCAGAATGAATACAAAAACCCATTCGTTTAATATTAATTCATTCTAGTTAGGAGTTCAAAGAAAAATCACTGTAGAAATCAAATCCATTACATTCTACTAATACGATCTTTCTCGAACGTTTTTGCAAATTGTGTGATATTAATGCTTTCCCCATCTTGTCAAATTATCTGCTTCTCAAGTTTTCCACGATTTTCATGAATTACTTGTCTCATTCATACCTTGTAAACACATCGTGTAGACTATTGAAAAAAAAAAATTAATAAAGAACAGAGAAAATTTGATGTAAAATTTGTGTAGTATAATTTTGTTTTGCTTTGTATTTTTGATAAGTGTACAGGGATGCCAGTTTTCAGGCAAGAAGCCTGAATTCAGACCCTTGAAATTTGGTTTCAGACCATGGTTTTAGCATTTTATTTATTTATTTATTTTTTTTTTGGGGGGGGGGGGGGACAAAATATCACCATCTAAGTGGGTTCAGGCCCCTCTGATATATTTCAACTGGTATCCCTGAGTGTGTTAATCGCTGACGTTGATGTCATCAGTGTTTTGACGCAGTGATGGTAGCCAGAGGGTCATGTTACATGAAACCATCACTATAGTTACAATTTCATTGAAATGTTTTTTCCCCATAGAATTAACATGCTCCACCTTCATTTGAAGGTATGTTGGGATTTCTTTGTCTTCATATCATACTGCCCTCTGGCTGCCGTCACTTTGTAAAAGCATGGGCGTTGATGGTGAGGATGATGATGCTGGTGATCATTTTTATGATGATGATGATGATAACGACAAAAAAAAGGAAAAAGCAGGTAAATCTGGCATATTTTTTCAACGCGTTTCATACTACAAATGATAATGATGATGATGATGTTGATGATGATGATGATGATGTTGATGGTGATGATGATAATGATGATGATGATGATGATGATGTTAATGGTGATGATGATGATGATGATGATGATGATGATGTTGAAGGTGATGATGATGATGATATTGATGGTGATGATGATGATGATGATGATGATGATGATGATGTTGATGGTGATGAGGATAATGATGATGATGATGACGGTGATGATGATGATGATGATGATGATGATGATGATGATGATGATGATGATGATGATGATGATATTTTTAACTACAAAAAAGTGTGGGGCGGGTTAATCTGATTTATCTTTTTAATGTTTTTCACATTCAAAAATAGACTACAAAGTGAACAATTTCAGATGCAGATTATATGTCTATACCGGGAGTCTTGAAGTAATTACAACAAATAGTTTGTTTTTCAGGCTTGATGGCAAGAGATTACATCAAAATGTCAAAAGAAACATTACAAATAATTTTAACCCCGTCTGTTTGAACTGCATCATAAGCAACAAGAAATATTTTACTGTAAAAGATTTCTCCTTGCGTATAATGCAATAACAGCGACTTTTAAATGATAGTTTGATAAATAAATCTACCAAAAACTAATCTTAATCTTATCAACCATGGCGGAATATCCTATCAACCGTGCCACATGACCGGGAGAAGCTGTGTCCAAGCAAGGACCCTTTTTTCAGATGGACGATTAATGCCATTGTTCCTTGGATGTCATGATAGTCACCGGCGCCTGATTATGCATGTATTTTGATGAGAACATCCAGATGATTAACAATTAAAGCACTTATGTGCATTTTTTTTCATTGACAAAGGAACATTTTGCCCTGTCTTGGATTTTGTTTGCTGATGTCCTGTTTTAGACTATAACTTTCAATGAACATCCGTCAGATTTGGAGCAGCAAAATTGCGAAGCAGACGATTTTATGATATAAAATATGCTTTTACCTTATCCGCAAATCCCGCACACGTATGATGACCTCAATAATGTCAAGAGACTTATGACCAATATATGCTATGTATCTTGTATCTTTGGAAAAGTATGAGGAATTCTGCAAAAATTGGATCATAAGTGGTAGTCATTCAATCACTATTCAGCCTTATTATTAATATATATCTACCCTTTCCAAAATAAAACACATGGAACTAAAGTAGTCCGTCGTAAATAAGAACTGCACATTGGGTTTTCGGGATTTAATTGATTTATTGCCTTCTGCGCACACGATTTGTTCAATTTCAATATGTGAAAACAGACTTCTTGTTTCTCCCTACATCCTGATCGGCGGTGACCATCATGACATCAAAGTAGAAAAATATTAAAAGAATGTTATTCAGATGACAATGGAAGTCACACGCTAGCGATCCCATTACGTAACAGATATCTGTCCATTGTCGAAAGTTCTAGGTCCAAGAAAGGAAAGTTTTACTCGACTGACTTCAAATGTTGAGTTATCAAATACATAGTCTGTTAGCCTATTGGCCTTTTTGGGTGGGGGCAGGGACATGGGCCCAGAGAGTTTGAATAGACTCTTCACCCATTGCCACTAAAACAGCGGTATAATTGTATCAGAATTATCGCCAAAATGGGCTTCCGGCAGTTTAATATATCTAAATTGTCTATTTTACAATTAATTTTGCATGAATTTGGAAATAAAAACAAACATACAAACAAAAAGGCCCAGGGCAACTTTCTACCATACTGAAACATAGTCACTTGCGTATTCAAGGATGACAAAATTGATCTGTACAAATTTTGCATGAATTTGAAAATAAAAACAAGCATACAAACAAACAGCATATTTCTACGATGCTTAAACATAGTCATTTGCGTATTCAAGAAAGACAAAATTAATCAAAAGAATTGGACAGAGTGAACAACTTCATTCAATCTTTCACATTAGCTCCATAAAAATGGGATAGATTCCCTGTTTATTCACTGAATAGGTGCGACACATATTCGAAATTTCTCCACGTATTTGATGAAAGGAAATTTCTTTTTTTTTGTGCATCTAGCTATTGTGAATGCTTAAATAAAGTTGTTTATTTTGTCCAAATCCGTCGTCATTTTTGTTAAAAGTGCGAAGCGTGATTTATGTTATGTGATCAGTATGAACAAAGGCCTGGGACAATGTAAACAATCTCCATTCAAGCATTAACAATGGCTAGATGGGCACAAAATAAAATTCCATCCTTCTTATTATGTGGAAAAATGTTGAACAAAAGTCACACCCGTGACTTTCTTTTTTCATGAAGCTATTGCGAATGACTGAATGGAAGTTGTATTCTTTGTCCAAATCCTTTGTCCATCATGCTCACAGTGCATAACTATAACCTATGAAGCAGCAGCACTTCATACATTCTGCCAATCTCCTCCCTGTATTCCTCTGTTATTCTGCACTATAAGCGTAAGGGACAAGGGCCTGGGACAAAGTAAACAGCATCCATCCAAGCATCCACAATAGCTAGATGCACACAAGAGAAATGTTCATCCTTCTTATGCTGTGGAAAATGTTGAACAAGAGTCGCATCCGGCCGGGACTTTCTTTTTTTCACTAAGCTGTTGTAAATGATTGAATGTAAGTTAATCACTTTGTCCAAATCCTTCCCCTGTCTGCTCTCAGTGCAAAACTATGACCTATAAAGCAGCTATCATTTCATACATTCTGTCAATCTCCTCTCTGTATGCCTCTGTTATTTTCTTCCTCTTGTTCTTCAAGGTTGGTGTGAGAAGTCCGTTCTTCTCATCAAACGGTTCCCTCGCGAGGTGAAGGGATCGGATCTGTAAAATGATTCAATAAAAAGTTTACTGATCTCTACAGAAACTGGATATGACGTTGACCCTTTATCGATTTGAAAAACGATTGAAACCGTTTCCTTGTGGCTAAATCAATATAATTTGGTGTTTAGGCCTCAGTCACAATCATAGAAGCCCAGATTAAAGGATCGCTTTATTCAAGGGCAGACGATTCACCGACTGAGCTGTCTATCTACTCTTATTGAGCGAGCGATTATTATGACAGTAGCATTGTATGTCGCAACTAACGAATATTTTGAAATAATTATTTTCACGGGAAATGGATGATCACTGTTGACGGGTATGAGTCTATATTTGGTGTCGTATCAATCTTGCCCATCGGTCGGAAGCAGTGAGCGGCTCAGTCGGTAAAATAGTCTGCCTTGGAATGTACCGATTCTTCATGGCGCGGGTTCGAACCCAACAACTTCCACA